>JAFEMH010006533.1:0-120676 GCA_022495995.1 Adenophora triphylla var. japonica
TCCTCCGTTCCGTATTATTAAAAAAAGAATCCTTCCTAATTAAGAAAACACGCTTTTCTTAATTAGGAGGGAAGAATGTTCTTAGAATAATGCCACCTTGCATGGTTCTTAGAATGCCGAAGTCATAATGGATACAAGCCCGCATCTGGGCCGCATTAGCCTATGCCTCTCCGACCGCACCGGTTTCTTCATTAGCCTTATCCGTGATCAGCCATAAATAGAGCCCTCCTCTACCCATTTCAAAACACAACAACAAGACACAACAACAAGACACAACAACAAAACACAACAACAAATAATATACACAATTCATAAAAGTAATACACTACTACTCACCCTAAGACGTGAAGAATATTGTGTTAAGGCTCAAGAAGGCCCGAAGAATGCGGCCAATAGCTGCTAAGCCCCTCCCTCCCTCCTCAAGATCCAAGACCAATCTCCTCCTCCTAGCTCCAACCAAAGAAGCAAAGGAAGTAATTGGTAACCTCGCACGCCCTAACCTTGCATTTTAATTGATATACTTGCTCATTGCATTCATATATCTTGCTTGGGACTTGGCATTTATTCATAAAGATCACATCTTTATCACTCCCCTTCTCCCTTTGCTTGTACATTAAGACCTCATTTGTCATAAAAAGGGGTAGTCTTTTTCATAAAGGTGCATCCTTTTGCACCTAAAAACCCCTCTCCCATTTTCAAATAAAAATGTCATTTTTATGCATCATTTGCATATAAAAATCCAATCTTTTCTAATAAAATGCATCCTTTCGCATTCAAAACCTTTTCTCGCTCAAGCATCATTTGCTTTAAAGACCATGCCTTTACCATAAACTAGCATCATATGCTTTAAAATGCAATCTTTATGCATCATTTTGCATAATTAGTTCAATTTCTTCAACAAAATGATCATTTGTATTTGCATAAAATCCAAATCTTTACGCATCATTTGCAATAAAGATCATTTCTTTAAATCAAAAAAGCATCATTTGCTAAAACCCAAAAATGTCATCTTTTCTATTAAAGAGTCATTTTTCATCACGTGCATTTCCCCTTTCCCCAACTCCTAGGAATGAACGACTCTGTAAAAGATCCTATCTTTACATCGTTCCTTCCATTAAAAGGTTCACGCATTTCTTTAGAAAAGTGGATAACCTTGAACCCTATATCCTCCGATTATCGCTTAAGAATGGAAGTACAAGCCTCTATACGCAGCCTCTAATCGACCGTCTTAAAGCTGTAGGATTGATGGGCTAAGGACCCTCCTCCTTTTCTAAAGAATCCTCATCTTTGACCAAAAGAGAGTCATTCTCTCGATCACGAAGTCCCAAGCGGTCCCGAGGTGGTCCCGAGGTTTAAAAATGCGATGATCACAAGTCATAAGATTTAGTGACCTGATGCATAATCCCAAATACATAAAATTCCAAGGAATCCCGAGCGACAACCAACAAATGGTTTGTAACGTCCGAAGACAACTTGGGACATTCCCCTTATTTTCAAACACATGCACACAAGAAAGCACGTTAAGCAAGTACGCATTAATGAAATGAAATCTGAGACTTCAGCCCGTTAGGGCACCTCGGGTAATCAAACGCTTGCTCTTCCCAAGCAAGGCACTTGGGTAACTTAACTCCGAACCCAACGTTCTTCCCAAGGGGTAACTTTAACCTCCGAACCCATAAAACAACCTTTTTTCAAAGTTTTCGAGGTAATCAAAATGGCGTGGCGATGCATGTGGGCGACCCGTTTTTTTCAAATATACTCTGATGTCTCTCAAACCTCGCGTGAATCCAACACACAAATTTGGGCAACCTACATTCACATGGGGCCATGAATTACTGCTTGATAACCCAAAGGAGAAAAGATTTTTATTTTCAAAACAAAAAAAAAATTTCGTATACTTCTGTATATAGGTGGAAACCACTTCACCTCTTCCCGTACACTCCTCGACGCTGAGTTTGGGATAAATTCCCCGCGGTTTAACAATCCATGTACCGTACCTCGCATCCCTTTTCGAAAAAAAAATTTTTTGAAAAAATAAATAAAAGAAAGATTTTCCCAGCGGGTTAGGATCTCCCATCGCCGATTTCATTAATCGTGCTTGCTTTCTTACCATGCATCGCATCATTGTATCTTGCATCTGTGGATACTCTGAACGCAGATACTTTGAAACGGAAACAACCCAAAAATAGCAAAAGGAGTAACTCTCGAAAATTGATCCATGCAATGCCGCACGGCTCAATCCTCCGATCGGGATTCCCGACTGCGGGCGACCTCAGTGCTGCAATCTCCACCGTGGAAAATCATGGTTAATCGCGGCACCTAGCAGCTTGGGGCTACTCGCTACTCTCCACGATCGATCAGCTGTAGAAATTTACGTTGCTTATGTGTTGCATTTTCCCCGTCCCGAAAATCATTCCTTTAAAACACATTTATGAAAATCTCTTATTTTAACTCAAAAAAGGAACATTTTTAGGAAGACCGCACACTACGCGCACGCGTTCCGAATTCGATATATCCTCCGTACACTTTTGCACGCACGTCCTTCAAAACCCGAGGGTGGTTCCACCAGAGCTGCAGTCACGGGGACAAAGCCTCTGTTTACGATGCTCCTGGCGCGTCAAGAGACGGAATCATCCCAACCTCCCCACTGGCAACAAATGGCAGCCAGTGTGACCAATGCATTACAGTCCGTGTCATTAACGTTTCAAAAACCGTGACTTTTGGTTGGTTTTTGGTCTAGTCCGTGTCATATAGCCCAGTTGCCAGATACCCACGTAAAGGTCAAGCCTTACCATAACGGAATCTGCCAAGATTGTCGCCAAGCGGGGCCCCGCCAAATTCTCCCGCCGAAATTCACAAGGAAAATCGGGATTCGGATTCTCGACCCGACATCGACTCATCGACCTTGACCCGCATCTTAATGCGAAAGAGTCAAGACCCGAGTCTTTGCCAAAATCATAAAGATCTTTCGCTCAAGCTAAGAAGCTCCGCCAAAATTCCGACAAGGAAAAAATTGGCAAGATTCCTTGACCTAGATTTACTTCGACCCACGCACCGGGCGTATGCAACGAAGTTCAATGTGACACCGTGTCATCCTAGCTTTTTACCGCGCCCGACTCCATGCTCTATTATTATTCTTGACATTACCGAAAGTCGAAAACCGTCATTCGCTCAAGCGAAATCTCACAAAGATCCGCTGGCAAGGCGGCAGACGAGACTTTCCCTGTATCGCGCTCGACTATAATCCGCATCGCCGTGCGTTGAAAGGTCCTGCATGACCCGCTTAGACCCGAGCAGGAGCGTTCGTTTACTTTGGCTTGGTGGGATCCGCGTGCTCCTAGACTCGACCTCGCCCGGGCCGCTCCACCCCCGGGAGGTCGGGCCAAATACAGGGAATACGAGGGGCTTATAGAATGAGCGTAGTCGACTACGAACCCACCGATCCGAGATCTGTAGTTGGAAAAAGAAGGGCGTAATCCCTTTTCCAACCAAATAGGATATTAATAAAAAGACACTGCTTTTAAGTAAACTTGAAGATTCTTAATTTGCATATCATTGCTCGAGCCTTCACCCTTAAACACCTACCCCGAGTCTAAACCTTTCCTATCCCTTTCCCCGGGCTAATGCCGAGAAAGAAGTCAGTGAGAACACCGGCCGCCGACTCATACGCTTAGCGCGTAGATCCTCAGTACAGGCCCTCGCGTAATCCTCGCCGAGAGTCGAATTTGGCCGATTTGGACAGAGAATGAACAAAGGCCGCTCGGGTAAACCAGATGCATTTACCAGTAGGAAGAAGAGCTAGCTCTATAACCAATGCCCTCCCCATCTTCATATAACCCATTGCCAAGCAGATCGTCCCTTCGCCTTCTCCAATACCCCAAGCCGTTAGTGGTCCCGACACCCTCGCTTCCTTCTCGTATCCCCCATGGGACCTTTTTCCTCCTTTCACTCGAGCCTACTTTGGAATCCTGAAACAGCTGGGCCAATTTGATCCTTTCTTTAATTTTGTCAATCCGCCTGTGAATTTGCCTACCTCTGACAAATATACAAATAAGAGTCACCCAAACGAGAATAGGAAACGGGTGGATTTCACATGTGATTGATGACAGCTCTTCAAGAAAAGTGAATGGACTTGAGCCAATCGGAAGTGAAACCCGAAGGGCAAGATGAGGCGTAAAGCCACTGCACTGAATAGGGGATGCCAAATCACTTCAAAGTGTGTCCTCATGTGCTTACGCAAAGGCTCTAGGCTGAGGAAGCGATGCTAGGTTTGGGAGAGAAAATGCATGCAGTCCTATATCCTGTAGTTCAATACTCCGTACAAGGACTTGGTAGGCGAATGGAGAAACTTCTGATCGAAGCTTTAGCCAAAAGAGGGAAGTGGGCTCCTCCCACCGATCTAGAACATGTAAGCGCGCCGAAGCCAAACTCTCATCAGAAGGGTAGACTCTATCACAGTGTTAGTAGTCACTCCCGAAACTTGGTCCAAGAAGAATGTATGGATGCCTTGGAAAGAGTCCGAGTTTAGAGGCGACCCCCCCTTTATGTCCTACGATGATAATGATGTTTTCCCGGTAATCCCTAAGCCCGAGGAAGAGTCCGAGATACCCCTCATATGGCGTCAAGTATCCCGACCGCTTTTGCCCTCATTGGTCATAAGAGCCAAGGCGAAAGTTCCCACGAGAACTACCGTAGTGACACTCGATGAAGACACGCCGAAGTGCCGGAAGGGACAATAGAGGAGTGGTTAGCCCAGAAGCCAAAAAAAGCCCGGAAAATCTCTCATGACAGTAAGGGAAAAGGAACCCGCCATGAGGTTTGACCCCGCAGAAATCCTTATTGATGATGGAATTTCCCACTTCAGAAAATGTTTAGCCAACGTCCAAAGATGCCGTCAAAAGGTTGACCCCAGTGGAAAGAAAAGACATGCTTGACAGCTGGGATGAGGAATGTGATCCTACTGCTAAAGAAGTTGCTAGGTTCGATGAGAAAGCCATTTGCCAAGCTCCAAACTCGAAGTGATAATTCTTGTTGCATGCCGACTTTGAAAAGTTTGAATGAGACCGTGAAAGCTTTAAACGGAGGTGAAGTTGAAATCAGGTCAAACTCAGAAAGGTCAAAAAGCCGGTAACCTGGGACCAGATTCGGGAAGCCGCCTATGCTTCCGACAGACCGTCAATCAGATCAATCAGCAGAATTGGCCATACGCCAGCAAGAATCCGCCTCTGACTTTGAAAGAATTGGACAGAATCCTCCAGTAGGAATAATGACCAAGGAAAATCCAATGTCTATGTGATGACTCGGTCCTGGACAGATGAGTATTCAGCAGCCTAAGGGTGACAAAAGGAATGCCGTCTCGAGCCAAAGACAGATAAAAGACCTTATAAGCCGAAGCGTAAAAGCCTGACTCGATAAGGAGGATCCAAATTCTAACTCGCTTGAAGTGTACCCAAGCCAATATCTCCTTATGGTCCCCGTTGACCTCTTCATACCCTCATAAGTTGAAGCTAGAAGAAAGTTTGGCCAAGACCATGGTGCCCATAGATGTCACCCCAGATGAGGTCAGTCCAAATGATTGGAAATATCCACTACGGAAACATCATTACCTTCACCGACTTAGACCCGCCAAAGTATGGGGCTAGTCACAACGAACCTCTTTACATCACAGTCCAGCTTAGAAGAGCGTCGATTGCCACGAGTATTAGTCGACGGAGGGTCTGCAATGAATGTCTTGCCGCCTAAGATGATGGATTTATTGGATCTAAAGCCAACGGACTTAAAGCCTTCTAGTCAGACTATTAAGGCCTATGACTCCACCGCACGATCAGTTTTGGGGGATCGCCACTCTCAAGATGTGGTTCGGAAAAAGGTCATGGACGTTGATTTTCAAGTTATTGATATTCCGATTTCATTTACCTGCCTTGCTGGGACGGCCTTGGGATCCACCAGATAAACGGGGTAGCCTCTACTTTGCATCAAGGCGTCAAATTTCAATCGAGCGATGGAACTATCACCACCATTTATGGGGACAAAGTGTCACGGTAGAAGGAACCAAGCACCGGGGATATCCCGATATTGGAGATCAAGCACGATGATGAAGGGTTAGCATTGACCGGATTCCTCCGTAGCTTCTTCCAAGGCACAAGTGTGTTGCACTGACCTCACCACTACTTCCGATAAAATCCCTCCCGCCATGAGAATGATGCGAAAATGGGTTATCTTCCGGGACTTGGATTGGGTAGCAGACTTCAAGGTCGTAACACCATCATTGATGTGAAGGAACAGACTACCAGATATGGCTTGGGGTACAAACCGAACTCTCGGGATGCCAGAAGAGCTAAAGACATAAAAGGTGAAGGGGTCCAGCTCCATCCTTACAGCCTGTCTCCTCGGGACCCATTACTTCACAAAAGCGAGGGACACAATATGATGAAAGTGATCGCTAGATCTCCTTGCGTAAAACCCTTCTAGAGAACCTTGAGAAAGTTAGGGAAAGCCAAGCCAATCCCGTTCGAAGAATGTTCCTTGATTTGCCAGATATCCCTGGGGCTACCACTACCGTTCAGAATGAGTACGTCTTCAAAGGAAATCCGGCCAGTGTCAAAGAGTCAGCATCCGGGACAATGGACTTCTCCGCCTTTGAGTTAGCTCTTCCAAAGATCAGCCAGATAGAAGCCGCCAGCAGTGAAGACAGTCAGTGGGGTTTGCAAGAGTTGTTTGACGAAGAAGCACAAATCCCAGACTTGATCGACTTCAGTTCAGATGATGAGATAGTTGCCGTTATTGGAGACGATGGTGAAAGTCATTTTTGATCCTCGCACTTTGGTGACTAAGACAGAATGCCATTGAAGAATTGGGAGACATTCTCAGGCCGATAGCCAGCCGACAGAAATGATCACGGAGCTTGGATTGGTACCGTCCTCCTCAACCCAGTCGTGTCAAACACCCTGTTGTCTATTCAGTCGAGTCAGGAATCTTTCTTGAATTCCAGTCCTCAGAGTCATTCGAAGGCCTCACGCCTGAGGATTATGAAAATGTAATCGATGTCATCTTTCCTTATCTTGAATGAAATGACAAATCTTTCTGATTATCCTCTTATTGCCAACTTAACAAAATGATAAATTAACTCAAAACTTAACAACAGTTAATAATGAATCATTTGAACAAGATGCAAACACACTAAACGAACAATACATTAAAGAAATCTTTAAGCAGTGTTTCAGAAAAGAGGAAAACCGGGCCCAAGCTGCCGAGGAGGTTTTGATAAGTGTGAACTTGGGTACTATTGAGGAACCTAAAGAGACACAGATTGGAAGCTTCTTCCAGGGGGTAATGAAAGGGACAGATTGATCGAGCCGCTCAGAGAATACGTCGACGTGTTTGCATGGTCATACAAAGTGTCGCCCATCTACGTAGACCTCAATCTCCTTGTGGATCATGCCATGAAAAAGCGCGCGCGCCTTCGTAAGTAGCCCATTCTTGAGCCCGAATGGCATTCTCAGTATAACAAAGAGGTTCCCCATGGTGTGGTGAAGGCCGTCTTTTCTTGGTCTTCCTCGGCCATCTTGATCCGGTTGTAGCTCGCAAAACCATCAACGAAGGATTTGACTTCGTAGTGGGCAGCTGGAGTCCACCAGATGCTCCATGTTTGCGCAGGGTAGTCGTCTTTGGGCCGGCCTTGTTCGATCTCTGAAATCCACACAGCCAAGCACCTTCCCATTGGCCTTGGTTACGGCCACGATGTTGGACAACCATGTCGGGTATTCAATAACTCGATGAACCCTACCCGCAGTAGCTTCTCAATTTCTTCTTTGACCTCGTAGAGACCATTCCGGCTTAATCTTTCTCGCTCGCTTTATCGGCTTAGCATCTCGGTGCTAGAGGGATTCTCAGTGCTCTACTATCGAACCGTCTAGCCCCGCATATCCTTGTATGACCATGCAAACACGTCGACGTATTCTCCGAGCAAACTCGATCAATCCGTCCCTTTCAACCCCGGAAGAAGCTTCCAATCGTGTCTCTTTAGGTTCCTCAATAGTACCCAAGTTCACACTTATCAAAACCTCCTCGGCACTTGGGCCCGGTTTTCCTCTTTTCTGAAACCCGCTTAAAGATTTCTTTAATGTATTGTTCGTTTAGTGTGTTTGCATCTTGTTCAAATGATTCATTATTAACCGTTGTTAAGTTTTGAAAGTTAATTTATCATTTGTTAAGTTGGCAATAAGAGGATAATCGTAAAGATTTGTCATTTCATTCAAAATAAGGGGAAAGATGACATCGATTACATTTTCATAATCTCGGGCGTGAGGCCTTCTGGATGACTCGAGGACCGGAATTCAAAGATTCCCGACTCAACCGAATAGACAACAGGTGTTTGACACGACCGGGCCGAGGAGGACGGTACCAATCCAAGCTCCGTGATCATTTGCCGTCGATCAAGCTATCGGCCCCGAGAATGTCTCCCAATTCTTCAATGGCATTTCGTCTTAGTTACCAAAGTGCGAGGATCAAAATGACTTTCACCATCGTCTCCAATAACGGCAACTATCTCATCATCTCGAACTCAAGTCGATCAAGTCTCGGGATTTGTGCTTCTTCGTCAAACAACTCTTGCAAACCCCACCGATCGTCTTCACCGCCGGCGCCTTCTATCTCGTCGATCTTTGGAAGAGCTAACTCAAAGGCGGAGAAGTCCATTGTCCCGAATGCCGACTTTTGACACCGGCCGGATTTCCTTCAAGACGTACTCATTCTCCGAACCAGAAGTGGTAGCCCCAGTGGATATCTGGCAAATCAAGGAACATTCTTCGAACGGGATTGGCCGGCTTTCCCCTAACTTTCTCAAGGTTCTCTAGAAGGGTTTTCTGCAAGGAGATCCGCGATCACTTTCATCATATTGTGTCCCTCCTTTTATAAAGTAATGGGTCGTAGACAGACCGTAAGGATGGAGCCGGACCCCTTCACCTTTCGTGCCTTTAGCTTTTCTAGCATCCCGAGAGTTCGGTTTGTACCCCAAGCCATATCTCGGTAGTCTCGCTCCTTCACATCAATGATGGTGTTACGACCTTGAAGTCTTCTACCCAATCCAAGTCCCTAAGATAACTCATTTTTCGCATCATTCTCATTGCAGAGGGATTTTATCTAAGTAGTGGTGAGGTCAAGGCAACACACTTCGTGCCTTCGAAGAAGCTACGGAGAATCCGGTCAATGCTAACCCTTCATCATCGTGCTTGATCTCCAATATCGGGATATCCCCGGTGTCAGTTCCTTCTACCGTGACACTGTCCCCATAAATGGTGGTGATAGTTCCATCACTCGACCGAAATTTGACGCACCGATGCAGTAGAGGCTACCCCGTTTATCTCGGTGGATCCAAGGCCGTCCCAAAGAAGGCAAGAATGAAATCGGAATGTCAATAACTTGCAAATCGACGTCCATGACCCTTTTTCCGAACCACATCTTGAGAGTGGCGATCCCCAAAACCGATCGTGCGGTGGAGTCATAGGCCTTAATAGTCTCGACTAGAAGGCTTTAAGTCTCGTTGGCTTCGAGATCCAATAAATCCATCATTTTAGCTGGCAAGACATTCATTGCAGACCCCCCGTCGACTAGTACTCGTGGCAATCGACGCTCTTCTAACTGGACTGTGATGTAAAGAGGTTCGTTGTGACTAGCCCCATACTTTGGCGGTGTCCAATTCAAATGAAGGTAATGATGTTTCCGTAGTGGATATTTCCAATCATTTCGACGACCTCATCCGGGGTGACATCTACGGGCACCATGGTCTTGGCCAAACTTTCTTCTAGCTTCAACTTATGAGGGTATGAGGAGGTCAACAGGACCATAAGGAGATATTGGCTTGGGTACACTTTCAACCGAGTTAGGACTGATCCTCCTTGTCGAGTCCGTTTTTCGCTTCCGGCTTATAAGGTCTTTTTATCTCGTCTTTGGTTCCGAGACGGTATTCCTTTTGTCACCCTTAGGCCGCTCAATACTCATCTCGTCTGCATCCGAGTCATCACATAGACATTGGATTTTCCTTGGTCATTATTCCTACCGGAGGATTCTCGTCAATTCTTTCAAAGTCGGAGGCGGATTCTTACCGGCGTATGGCCAATTCTCGCTGATTGATCTCGATTGACGGTGCCGTCGGAAGCATAGGCGGCTTCCCGAATCTGGTCCTGTGTTACCGGCTTTTTGACCTTTTCGAGTTTGACCGGCTGATTTCAACTTCACATTCTCCGTTTAAAGCTTTCACAGCCTCATTCAAACTTTTCAAAGTCGCATGCAACAAGAATTATCACTTCCTGAGTTTGGAGCTTGGCAAATGGCTTTCTCATCCGAACCTAGCAACTTCTTTAACAGAGTAGGATCACATTCCTCATCACCGTCAAGCATGTCTTTTCTTTCCCCGGGGTCAACCTTCGACGGCATCTTTGACGTTGGCCAAACATTTTCTCGAAGTGGGAAATTCCATCATCAATAAGGATTTCAAGGGGTCAAACCTCATGGCGGGTTCCTTTTCCTTACCGTCGAGACATTTTCCGGGCTTTTTGGCTTCGGGCTAACCACTCCTCTATTGTCCCTTCCGGCACTTCGACCGTGTCTTCACTGTCACTACGCAGCTCTCGTGGGAACTTTCGTCTTGGCTCTTATGACCAATGAGGGCAAAAGCGTGTCGGGATACTTGACGCCATACGAGGGGTATCTCGAGACTCTTCCTCGGGCTTAGGGATTACCAGAAGACATCATTATCATCGTAGGACATAAAGGGGACTGGGTCGCCTCTAAACTCGTGACTCTTTCCAAGGCATCCATACATTCTTCTTCGTACCAAGTTTCAGGAGTGACTACTAACACCGTGATAGAGTCTACCCTTCCCGATGAGAGTTTGGCTTCGGCGACGCTTACATGTTCTAGATCGCTGGAGGAGCCCACTTCCCTCTTTTGGCTAAAGCTTCGATCAAGTCTCTCCATTCACCTACCAAGTCCTTGTACGGAGTATTGAACTCTAGGATATAGGACTCATACACTACCTCATCCTTCTCCGAGCCTTTGCATAGGCCGCAGACACACTTTGAAGTGATTTCATCCCCTATTCCGTGTCCGTGGCTTTCTCGCTCATCTTGCCCTTCGGGTTTCACTTCCGTTGGCTCCAAGTCCATTCCTTCTACCGAACCTGTCATCATCACCGTAAATCCACCCATTCCTATTCTCGTTCCCGACCGACTCTTCGCCGTAGCCGTCCGAGAGGTAGGCAAATTCACGAGGCGTTGACAAAATTGGAAAGGTCAAACCGGCACCGGGATTCCAAGGTAGGGAAATTTGGCTCAGCCGAAAGGAGGAAAAGGGTCCCATGGGGGATTCAGAGGAAGCGAGGGTGTCGGGACCCTAACAAATTGGGGTATTGGGGAAGACCGATAAGGGACAGCCTTTTGCAATGGGTTGTATGAGGATGGGAGGAGGGCATTGGTTATAGGCTAGCTCTTCTTCCTTAGCCATCTCGGTTACCCAAACCAAGACTGTGTTCTCTGTCAAATCGGTCATTCTCGACTCTCGGCGAGGATTCTCGCGAACTATCGAGGATTCTGCGCTAACAAGTCGCCGACCCGGTGTTCTCACCCACTTCTTTCTCGGCTAGCGGGGAAAGGGATAGGAAAGGTTTAGACTCGGGGTAGGTGTTTAGCCGAAGGCTCGGGCAATATGCAAATTAGAATCTTCAAGTTTACTTAAAATGTTGTCTTTTATTAATATCTATTTGGTTGGAAAAGGGGTTACGCCCTTCTTTTTCACAACTACTCTAGATCCTGGATCGCGGGTTCCGTCACTACGTCTATAAGCCCCTCGTATTCCACCCGTATTTCGACCTCCCAGTGGTGGATGCCCCGGCGAGGGTCCTATAGGGCACGCGGATCCCACCGACCGAGAGTAAAGAACGCTCCTATCGGGTCTAGCGGGTCATAGGACCTTTCAACGCACGAGCGATGCGGATTATAGTCAAGGCAATACCGGGAAAGTCTCGTCTCTCTGCCTTGACGGATCTTTGACAGAGTTTCGCTTGAGCGAATGACGGCTTTTGACTTTCGGTAATGTCCGAGAATATAATAGGCATGGGTCGGGCAGCAAAAGCCGGATGACACAAATGTCACATTGAACTTCGTTGCATACGCGCGCGTGAGTCGAATCGAAGTCAATGCCTGGCCAAGATCTTGCCAATTTTTTCCTTGTCGGAATTTTGGCGTAGCTTCGCTTGAGCGAAAGATCTTTTGATTTTTGGCAAAGACTCGGTCTTGACTCTTACGTATTCCGTGTGGGTCAAGGTCAATAGTCAATGTCGGAGTCAAGATCCCACCGATTTTTTTCCTTGTCGGAATTTCGGCAGAATTTCGCTTGAGCGAAAATCTTGGCTTCCGTTATGAGCTAAGGCTTGACCTTTACGTGGGTATGCAACTGGGCTATATGACACGGACTAGACCAAAACCAACCAAACGTCACGGTTTTTTGAAACGTGTGACACGGATCGTGCATTGGTCGACACTGGCTGCCATGGGGAGGTTGGGATGATTCCGTGCGCGCCCGGAGCATCGTAAGGCCGTCCGTGATCGCACTGGAACCACCCTCGGGTTTGAAGGACGTGCGTGCAAAAGTGTACAGTGATATATCAGTGCGCGTAGTGTGCGGTCTCCTAAAAATGTTCCTTTTGAGTTAAAATAGAGATTTTCTTAAATGTGTTTTAAAGGAATGATTTTCGGGACGGGGGAAAATGCAACTCATAAGCACGTAAATTTTCTGGGAGCCCAGCCACCATGGAGCTGAATAGCCCCAAGCTGCTAGGACTTGCCAGATTAACCCTGATTTTTCCTGGTGGAATTGCCACTGAGGTCGTATGGTCAGAATCCTATGAGGATTAGCCGTACGACTGCATGGATCAATTTTCCAGGTTCCACTCCTTTGCGATATATTTTATGCTCAAAGTAAGAACGAAGATCCAAGATGCAAATGATGCAATGCAAGGTAAAGAAAGCAAGCACGATTAATGAAATCGGCGACGGGAGTCTAACCCGCTCAAAGGGAAAAGCTTTCTTATTTTTTTTTTCAAAATTTTTCGAAAAGGGATACTGGTACGTGGGATTGTTAAACCACTGGTTATCCCAAGCCCCGGGTTAGGGAGCGATACAGGAAGGTTAAGTGGGGTCCACCTATATACCAAGTATCGATTTTTGTTTTGAAAATAAAGCTTTTCTCCTTTGGGTTTCCCCAGCGGAGTCGCCAAACTGTGAATGTGTGCCCCAAATTTTTGTTTGTTGGAATTCACGCGAGTTTGAAGACATCCGAGTTATTTGAAAAACGGAGTCGCCACGCCATTTTGATTACCTCAAAACTTTGAAAAAAAGGTTTTATGGGTTCGGAGGTTAAGTTACCCCTTGGGAAGAACGTTTGGCGTTCACCCAAAGTGCCTTGCCGGAGCAAGTCTCCCGAGATTTCATTAATCGTGATTGCTTGCGTGCTTTCTTTGTGTGCATGTGTTTGAGAGTAAGGGGGGGAATGTCCCAAGTTGTCTTCCGGACGTACAAACCATTTGTTGGTTGTCGCTCGGGATTCCTTGGAATTTTATGTATTTGGGATTATGATCCCGTCCTCATCTTATGACTTGTGATCATCGCATTTTAACCTCGGGACCCTTGGGACTTGCGTGATCGAGAGAATGACTCTCTTTTGGTCAAAGATGAGGTTCTTTAGGAAGGAATGTCCTTAGCCCATCAATCCTACGCTTTAAGACGGTCGAGCTCGTATAGAGGCTTCATACTCATTCTTAAGCGATAATCGGAGATATAGGGTTCAAGGTTATCCTTTTCCTAAAGAAATCATGAACCTTTAATGGAAGGAACGATGCAAAGATGAGAACTTTTACACCGGTCCGTTCCAAGGTTGGGGGAAAGGGGAAATGCATGATGAAAAATGACTCTTTAATGAAAAGATGACATTTTGGTTGTAGCAAATGATGCCTTTTGATTTAAAGAAAGGATCTTTATTGCAAATGATGCGTAAAGATAGGATTTTTATGCAAAGGATGCATTAGAAAAGGTTTTTTGAATGCAAAGGATGCATTTTTATTGGAAAAGACTTGATCTTTATATGCAAATGATGCATAAAGATAACATTTTTATTGGAAAATAGGGGTTTTAGGTGCAAAGGATGCACCTTTATGAAAAAGACTACATTTTTATGACAAATGAGGTCTTAATGCATGCAAAAGGGGAAGGGGGTGATAAAGAAATGATCTTTATGAATAAATGCCAAGTCCCAAGCAAGATATATGAATGCAATGAGCAAGTATATCAATTAAAATGCAAGGTTAGGGCGTGTGAGGTTACCAATCGTTTCCTTCGCTTCTTCGGACGGAGCTAGGAGGAGAGGTTCGTCTTGGGTCTTCAAGGAGGAGGGAGATGGCTTCTTGAGCTTCTTCTTCGCCTTCTTGAGCCTTCAAGGGTGTTCTTCACGTCTTGATTATATTGCTATGGAGTGAGTGTGTTTTTGTTGGTGTTAATTGTGTGTTGAAATGGGTAGAGGAGGGCTCTATTTATAGGCAGTCTGGATAAGGCTAATGAAGCCGTGCGGCTGCAGGCCCTTTGCAAATGAGGCCGTGCGGTCTTATCCATTATGACTCAGCATTCTAGAAACATGCAAGGTGGCATTATTCTAGAACCTTCTCCCTAATTAAGAAAAACGTGTTTTCTTAATTAGGAAGGCTCCCTACAGCCCTAATTTTAATTTGGGACTGCTCCAGGACATTTCCGGAACATTAGGAAGGTCCGGGGAATTACCGGGAAACTTACCGAAATTGCCGGGAAATTTAACCGGAAGGCATGAGCCAGATTTGGGTACTTACACATACACAATTCGTGAAGATGCTACAATGAAAACCCTAATTCTGACACAGAACGAGTAATCTAGCAAAGATCAATAAAGAGGACAAGTGAATTGGCCAAATCCACAAACTCTAGAAATTAATCTAAATCAATACAAGCAAGATTATGAATAAGAAGTAATTGGGAAAAAGAAATACCTCAATAGAAATCAAAATTCAGATCAACATATCAAATCCAAAGCAAGGGAGTTTAAGCTTCCATGGAAAAAGCTCAGTTCTCTAGGGAAATTAAAACTCAAGATGAACCCTAAAAATAATGTTAAAAAGAAGTATATATACTTCCTTCATCCAATAAACCTAAAAACTAAATAATAAAATAAAAGAAAAAGGGAAAAGAAAATAAAAGCAAATCAATTTACTCTTCCTGCGTTGGTCAATGCAATTTTTTCCTCGGTCAAAGCGCCTGTTTGGACTTCACACACGTTTTTCTTCACACACATGCACAGAAATTAAGTTTTCTAATTTCCTTTCTTCAATTTGGTCCTCCAAGTTCTCCTAAACTCATTCTGGTCCCTGAACTTTGCTGCTTTGCAGTTTGGTCCCTGCAGTCTTTTAATTCTTCACATCAATCCCTGGACTTTTCAACAATGTAGAACAGCACCTCAACTTCCAGAAATTGCGGTTTGAAACCTATATTCCTCCGCTTTGGTTGACTTTGACTATTTTTGATACTCGAGGCATGACTTTAAAGCTCACCAACAATACATCCGGAAAAGTTACTAAATAAACGACTAATTTACCCCCGGATTACACTAACAGCTCAAATGATAAATAATGCCCCAATTACATCAAATCTAGTTTAAGTACATAAATGAATGAAAATACATAGTAAAATGAGGGGAATAATATATACAAAATCTGCCACATCAGTTCCCAAACTTTTGTATCAACCCAAACACCAAATTATGATGATGGGGCATTTGGGCATAATTATCATGTTAATGATGATGATCGGGCATTTGGGCATAATGATCATGTTAATGATGATTATGATGTTGACTATGAAGAAGAGGAAGCACACACTGATGTAGATGCAATGCTAGAGGATGATGATGATGAATATGAGTAGGAAGAAGTTTGGCTATTGGAAAGTGACCAAGTATAAGGCTCCTCACTGTTGCTTATATTTTGGAGCAAGTCAAGATCATCCCAATCTAGATGCCAAGTTTATCGGTCGGAAAGTTGTTGGTGTTATTAAGGCCGATTCAGATGTCAAGGTTGGAGTCATTATTGCACACATCTCTAGTAGGTTCAACAAGGTAATTACTTACAAGAAGGCATGGTGTGGAAAGCAGAAGGGCATTGCAGAGGTTTTTGGAAATTGGGAGGAATCTTATAAAAGGTTACCCCGCTGTAAGTACCCAAATCCGGATCGTCAAAATCCGTTAAAAGTTAACCGGAACCCGTTAAGTTCCCCGTTCTCGAGTCAACGAGACATCTCGGGACTGCCCCGTGCATCCCGACATCAAAGCGTACTCAACACACGTTATCACACGTAAAAGTATGGCTTTCCCCGAAAAATGTACTTTTCGGGGTCTTCCGGGATTAGATTTCCCGTTTTCGAGCGTCTCGACCTTCCGGAGGTCATAACTTCCTCATACGAACTTCGTTTTGGGCCCACCATATATCAAATCGAACGCGAGAACAAGATCTACGCAGGTAACTTGTTCAAATCAGGAAATATAGCCAATTTCAGGAACAGTCCGGCCGGACTCTTTCTGCAGTTTAAATACGTGTCCAAGACGTGTCAAACTCAAGGCCAAATGACCAAAATATCCCCAAATTCAGTCCAAGTCCGGCCGGACTCTTTACGCGCAAAACGTAAAACCATCAGGTTAAGCTTTCTTTCTTCCTCACTAAGCAAGCAAACTTAACCTCCAAGTTTCTCCTCCCTCCTCTATGTTTTTTACCCTATAAATACTCCCCCCTCCTTCTCATTTTAACACCTTTTCCTCCTCTCTCCACCCCAAGCTTCAAAGCTTGTCTTTCTTCCGCTCTTCGGGGGCCCTCGTGCTACTCGTCGGCGGAATTCTCTACTCTTCGGGGGCCCTCATGCTACTCGTCGGTAGATTCTGATCCTCAAGCTAAACCGACACAAGTCGAAAGCTTATTTGCCCCAAATCCCTAGGTTTCTAAGCACCAAATAAAAGGGGAAACTACTGCCCAAACACTTCTGAAACACCTTTCAAACACCTTTCCGTATCCCGTATACGCCCACCGAGCCAAAGGAGCCGACCCTAGCCATAGGTAGCTCCCTCTCTCACTCTCAAAATGTAGACGCCTCCGTCTAACGGGGTCCGATACGTTTTAGCCCCTCGATCCTCTTCTCTTCCTGTAAGAGAAGTAATCACGGGTTAAAACGGCGTTCCGACCCCGTTCCGTTTACTTTCTATGTCATTTACCATTCCGGATCGATCGATCCGTTGATTGTCATTTACTTTCTGTCATTTACAATTCCGAGCCGATTGGCCTCGTTGATCGTCATTTATAATTCCGAGCCGATTGGCCTCGTTGATCGTCATTTACAATTCCGAGCCGATTGGCCTCGTTGATCGTCATTTACAATTCCGAGCCGATTGGCCTCGTCGATCGTCATTTACAATTCCGGATCGTTTGATTCCGTTGACACTGCTTTAAATACTGTCATTTACAAGTCCGACCCATTTGGATCGTGATAATATTTACCTTTCAAAGTCCGAGTCGCAACCCGATTCGTTAATCGCATATCATTTAATACGCATTTTTCTCGTAAAAATCGTTAACAATGTAATGCCCGGTTCAAAACCGGAGTTCGTCCGTCGAACTCTCTTTCAAAAAATGCGCGACATGACGTTTGGCCTCCAAACGCTCATCTTCAAACTAAAAGCCGCCATTTGACACTCAAAATCATTTAATACGCATTTTTCCCGTAAAAATCGTTAACAATGACTGGGTTCAAAACCGGAGTTCGACCTTCGAACTCCTTTTCAAACTCAAAATCGACGTTTGCCACGCAAACGCTCATTTCGAACTCCTTTTCAAACTCAAAATCGACGTTTGCCATGCAAACGCTCATTTCGAACTCCTTTTCAAACTCAAAATCGACGTTTGCCACGCAAACGCTCATTTCAAACTCAAAATCGACGTTTGCCACGCAAACGCTCATTTCAAACTCAAAATCGACGTTTGCCACGCAAACGCTCTTTTCAAAATCGACGTTTGCCACGCAAACGCCGTCTTTTCAAACTCAAAATCGACGTTTGTCATTCAAACGCTCGTCTTTTCAAACAAAGTCACCTAATCAACGTTTGACATTCAAACCAAGATTAAGCTTGTCATTCAAGCCCCCATTTCAAAACACACACACACACACACGATTTCGAGAAAGGTAGAAAGACTCGTCATGCGAGGCGTTTCGGGCGATCTCGTAATACTCTACCCGAAACGTAACTTGACCTCCGAACCTAACAATCTCTGGTACTAAAAGATTTTTACTCGTTTTTGCTGCCAATAAAAATGATCCCCCTTTTTAAATCCTTTTCCTAAGTTTTTGCTACCAATAAAAACGACACCATTTTCAATAGCCGTTTCTCAACGTTTGGGCTCAAAATACAAAAACCGCGTGGCGACTCCTCATTTTTTTCCTTCCCATGAAGCGAGGTCTCAGACACCAACCCCCCGCGAAAGACAACCGCCTTCGCTCGCGCGAATCCGGGTAATTTCAGTTGGCGACTCCGCTGGGGAAAATATACTTTTTTCAAAACTACCGTTGTTTTCTAAAAAGCCTTCCGTGGGTCAAACTTTCGTTTACCCTTCCTCGTTTTCGTGTGCGTGTGTTACTTTAAACCTCAAACGGTTTTTGTTTCAAAGGCATTACATTGTCAACTTTTCAAAATCTTACCATGTTTGTGCATCCCCATTCATGTTTGATTTTCATCTTTGTCTTTTGAGCGTAACGCATCATAAATGCTTTAAGACACATTCTGAAAAAATCTCTGTTTTACTCAGAAAAAGAATTTTAGTGACCGCACACTACGCGCACTTGCTGCCTCGGAACACCGCACTTCACGTGCACTTGCTGCCTCGGTACACTGCACACTACGACCCGTAACCCGGGATGACCTTATCAGTTGCACCTCGGTTGGTCTGCCAGACACCTTTCGAGGGCGCACGGGAGTGCGTCCCAAACATCCACATCCTGGCCCGTGTAAGTGTACGCACTCTTTGTGTCACACTTTATCCAAGACCCCGGTTGGTTTTTGGCTTAGCCGTGTCATAAAGCCTAAATGTATGTTTTTCGCCTTAGGCCAGCTCCGAGTCAAGCTCAAGAGTTTGAGACCGAAGGTCGTTCGACTGACCAGAAGTCTCGCGCTCTTGACCTTGACTTGACGCAGGAGCTCGCGAAAAATATGCAGAAGGTTCAATGTGACGCCACGTCACCAAACCTCGTCGTATGTCTGGTGCCGCCGAGCAACTTGCGACGCCAAAAGCTAAGGTCTCTCGCACAAGCGAGTCGGGAGATCATGCCAAAATTTTGGCACGATCCCCGCCTTAACTTATGGACGTTGACTTCGGCGTGGCCCGCGTCGCATACGTTGGAAGTTTGCGTGATCAGCTGGCCTTAAGTTCACTTTTTCGTTTGTCGGTGGAACTCGCTTGCCTTATAGGACCTCGCTCGGGATTGTCCATCCGAGAAGATGATCTACAAATGGAAACGAGGGCTTATAAGCGTAGTGACGAGATCCACTGATTAGAGCTCTAGGGTTAGTTGCGAAAAGAAGACACGCTCTTTTCCAACCATTTAGGACTCACGAGAAAAATGTGTTTTCGGAAACTTAAACAACAATTGCATGGCCCCATCTGAGAATCTTTAAAATAGTGACCTTCGCGGTCCTAATCTCAATCGCGACCTTGGTGGTCCGATATCTCATATCTCGGCCCTCGCGGTCCTAATCTCAATCGCGACCTTCCGTAGTCCGATATCTCGTATCTCGACCCCTCGCGGTCCTAATCTCTGTCGCGACCTTCCGTGGTCGATATCTCGTACCTCGACCCTCGCGGTCCAACTCTCAATCAGCGACCTTCCCGGTAGTCGATATCTCATATCTCGGCCCTCGCGGTCCTGTCTCAATCGCGACCTTGGTGGTCGGAGTATCTCATATCTACGACCCTCGCGGTCCAAGCGCTCAATCGCGACCTTCCGTGGTCGATATCTCATATCTCGACCCCTCGCGGTCCGATAGCTCTCAATCGCGACCTTCCGTGGTCCGATATCTCAATCGACCTTCCTCGTGGTCCAACTTCTCAATCTCGACCCTCGTGGTCCGATATCTCAATCGCGACCTTCCTCGGTCCGATGTCTCAATCGCGACCTTCCGTAATCCGATGTCTCATATCTTGACCCTCGCGGTCGATCCTCAATCGAGACCTTTCACTGGTCCGATTCCAATCCTGTCGCGACCTTCACGGTCCGATCTCAAGTCTCAATCGCGACCCTCTCGGTATGTTATCTCGCTATCTTAAACGACCCCGCCGCGGTCCGATCCTGTCGCGACCTTCGTGGTTACGATCTCGTGACCTCGGCCCTCGGTCCAACACTCAATCGGCAGCCTAGTGGTCCGAAGTCGATCTCATATAATGGCCCTCGCGGTCCAGCTTTTCAATGAGCCTTGGTGGTCGGAGTGTCTCGTATAGTGACCTGATTCCCGACTTTCAATCGCGACCTTCGGTGGTCGGAGTGTCTGCGTATCTTGACCCTCGCATGGTTAACTCTCAATCGTGACCTTCACGGTCCGATATCTCCTTATCTCGGCCCCTCGTGGTCAGCTCTCAATCATGACCTCTCGGTCGAGTGTCCTTTTATCTCGACCTCGCGTTCCAATCCTTAATCGCGACCTTTCACGGTCAGATTTCAGTCCCCTTAATCGCGACCTTTCACGGTCCGATTCTCAATCTCATCGCGACCTTTCACTGGTCTCGATTCAATCATAATCGGCGACCTTTCACGGTCGATTCAACTTCATGTCAGCGACCTTTCACGGTCCGATTTCCAATCGACTGTCATGACCTTTCACGGTCGATTTCAATCATGTCACTTTGACCTTTCGGTCGATTCGATACCACTGTCGACCTTTCACGGTCGGATTTCAAATCTCAATCGCTACTCTTTCACGGTCCGATTCAATCATAATCGCGACCTTTCGGTCGATTCCAATCCTCAATCGCGACCTTTCACGAGTCGATTCCAATCCTCAATCGCGACCTTTCGGTCCGATCTCCAATGAGCCAAGACTCGCGATTCAATCCTGTCAATCGCGACCTTTCACGGTCCGATTCCAATCCTCAATCGCGACCTTTCGCGGTCCGATTCCAATCACTGTCGACACTTTCACTGGTCGATTCCAATCCTTAATCGCGACCTTTCACGGTCTGATCTCCAATCCTCCAATCGCGACCTTTCAGTCAGTTCCCAGAAATCATAATCGGGACCTTCGGTGATTCCAATCATAATCGTGACCTTTCACAGTCGATTTCAATCCTCAATCGATCACGACCTTTCACGGTCCCGATCTTCGAAATCCTCAATCGCGACCTTCACAGGTCCGATCTCAATCACCCAATCGCACGACCTTTCACGGTCCCGTTCAATCCGATCTCCAATCACGACCTTTCACGCGTCCGATCTCCAATCCTGTCGATCCGACCTTTCACGGTCCGATCTCCAATCCTTAATGCGAAGCACTCACGTCCGATCTCAAATAGTCGATCCTGACCTTTCACGGTCCGACATCTTTCGATCTCCAATCCTGACCTTTCACGTGTCATTTTAATCCTGTCCCTTTGACCTTTCAAATGGAGTCAGATTCCGACTCCTCGCTGCGACCGATCACGGTCGGGATCTTCCAATTCCCGAGCCTTTCACGGTCAGGATTTCCAAAAGTTTTATCCCGACTCTTTCACGCTGTCCGATCTCTTGATCTCCAATCCCGACCTTTCGCGAGTCCGGATCTCAATCGATGCCGATCTCCGACCTTCGCGAGTCCCATTTTCTCAAATCTTTTATCTCGACCTTCTCGCGGTCCAGAGTCTCAAAATAGTCGATCCTGAGACCTCTCGCGGTCCCGATCTCTGATCTCTAATCCCCGACCTTCGCGGTCCGATCTCAAATTGTCGATCCCGACCTTCGCAGTCCGATCTTCGATCTCCAATCGAGACCTTCGCGGTCCGATCTCGGAAATGGCCGATCCCGACCTTCGCGGTCCGATCTCTTCGATCTCCAACCTGAGAGACGCCTTCGCTGGTCACGATCTCGAAATAGTCGATCCCGACCTTCATGGCCCTGGATCTTCGATCTCCAATGGTGACCCGACCTTCATGTCCGATCTCGAAATGGTCGATCCCGGGACTCTTCGCAGTCCGATCTCCGATCCTCCAATCGGTGACCTTCGCGGTCCAACTGACATTGCTCAAAAGTCGATCCTGGCCTTTGCGGTCCCGGATCTCTCGAGCCCCAATCCGAGACTTTCGCGTAGCCCGATTCGACATAGTCGATCCCGACCTTCGCGGGTCCGATCTTCTGATCTCCAATCGAGACCTTCGCGAGTCCGATCTCAAAAGTGGTGACCCCGACCCTTCCTCTTGGTCCGATTCTCCAATCGTGACCTCTTCATGTCCTAATCCGTTCTCCAATCGAGACCCTCACTCGCGCCCGATTTCAAAACTTTAAATCTCTACTTTCATCACCTGGCCCAATTTTCGATCTCAACCATTCAAGGTCCACCTTTTCCACTCGCTTAGGGATTAGGGAGAAAACGTGAGCTTTAAAGTAGACTTGGTAAATTCATTACTGCACGAGCTCTTAAAGCTCTTGATCCAAATAATTTCTTCCGAAATCTAAGCTATACTCTTTTCGTTTCCTCGGCAAAGAATAGAAACATGTTGGTCTGGATTCCGCCGGGCCACTAAAATTGTTACAGCAAGACGTACGCTTTTGCTTCTTCGCTTCATGGGCTGCACAAAGACTTTCCAATATGTCGACCTTCGCCAGAAATCGTGACGGAACGGAACCCCGCCACCGATAATGGGCCGTAGAGATGGCACCGAAGAAGCTATTCGGGCCTCCGCAAAGCTCGCTAAAAGGTAGGGAAAGGAGATCACTGGGATTTCGTGGTGGCGCTTCTCAATGAGCGAGGTGGCAGCAGCTTATCTCCTACAGATCGCATTTTTGTTCTCGAATCGAGGAAGACGAATCCCTCCCGATCAACTCCTCAAACCTTCAACCATGTTCCTCCCCGCCAATCCATTTGATTCTTCGGTCCAAGGAAATACCGAGATACTAAGGCTTCATGTTGCTACCTCTCAAGTGGCAAATTCCTCAAGCTTATATATACGGCTGCCTGCAATTACTCCCATCACTGCGATAACCACAGATTGCTGGGACTTGTTTATCTGACAGAGCAATATCTCACACTACCCTGTGTTCGCTCTGCCGACTTATACACGGTCTCTAAAACACCTGGGGACAAACTTTATTCCCGGAGCATAAAGCCGTAAAAGCGCTCCTATATATTCTCATATATCAAGCTCTTCCACCTCTACTCACTACCGCCACGTGTAGCACGGCGCCGAGCCTCACAAAGCCCACCACTGGACTCCAACTCTTGCCTCGGGATGGTCGAATGTATGAAAGCACTGGAAGCTACCAAGAGCAGCCTCAAAAGCAGAAACGCTCAAATCTGGCGTATCCGGAATGGCTACGCTCTCGCTAAGTTTAATGCCTGAGAGATGGACTGAGCCTGACGGAATCGAATGTCCTCCAAACACATGCCGACACTTATGGTTTCGCATGAGAGCAAAAGGAGCAATCCTCTCAAAGAAAGGGCTTCTAATTATTTCTTACCACATTCTCAAGAGTTCGCAGCATGCATGTTCCTGGGTGGTCAAGCTCCGGGAGACGCTGGCATTACTTTGGGATCAGATCAAGAATATCTTCCTTGAACTGCACTTGGGTCCAACTCCGAATGGGAAACAAGTCGTGAAGACTTAATTACCACCGAATGTATGCAGACAAAGTGTTTGGGAGTTCCTAAGAAGCAAAGATGGAGCTGAAACTTTCCTCAAATCATGGAGCCTATTTCCAAAGACGTAACAGATGCGAATCTTCAAGTCCTCGCTTGAGGCCATCCATCGAATGCCTATCATCGCCCACCACTTCTTCCCGTATCTCTCCGAGCCATGGCTTCACGCAGTTCTCGCCCGAGAAAGACTTGAAAGAAAACTGGGCTCCGAGTCCAAATTTCTTTCTCATCACTACGGGTGCAGCTCTTCCCGCCAATCTAATATCTTCCTGCATAAAAAGGAGTGGAGGTTACTAAATGTATCAGCCCATTACATTCTAATGAAGTACTACAGGAAGAAGCGGTGTGGTCCCCCGAGACAACGACGACACTATGATAATTTTGGAATGCCTTGAGCGAGGTGCTTGCATGTTGTAAAGAAGCAAGGTCTCCTCGACCCATTTTAAAATTACCAAATTTCAAATCCTCCGATGCTTAATCGATGTAACCAAGCATTGTGCTTTTCCACTCGCATCACTTGCCATATAACCGATCAACCGCATAGCCCTTCGAGGAGAGTACTCCAAGATCTAATCAGATGGAAAGCTTGAGCGTCCCTGGGCACTACAAGAACAAAAGAGCAACTAGAGTAGGGGCTACCTATCTCGAGATCCGTCAATTGTCTTTTCGTCAACCTTCGTAGGTTCTAGTACTTTCCTCGTTCAATCAAGTCCGCCTGACATTGTAGATAATCTTAAAGTTTCTATAAATAAGTGTCTTTTTCTCTTCTTGCTAGACTTGAGACATTATTTGCACACCTACATTACAACTAATGAAATGGTTATATCCTAAATGATCACTTGCATTGCTCAACACATAATCTCTCGAAATAACTAATGTTCTGATTAATCGGTGTGAGAAAGTCAATCGGTGCCCTCCCCATACACTTTCCTTACCCCACAAAGGCCTCCATCAAGCCACACACTTCCCAAAGATACATCCCCACCATCACCTTGACTAAGTCAACGACGGCGGCAATATCAAGGAACAACAAAAGGTCACTCAACATCGAAAGATTGACCCCATGTCGACAACAACCTCGGAGCTCGCTTCGCCTCGTGCGCATCGAGAAAGTTCAAGGTGAGCATGCTCTTCGTCTCAAGAACTTCAAAAAAGAACTTCAAAAAAAAAGAGAGAGAAAAGTTCAAACACGAACTTCAAAAAGAACATCCAAAGAAAAAAAAAAAAAAGGAGAGAAAAGTTCAAAGCAAGAACTTCAAAAAAAAAAGAGTGAGGCGAAGGACCCAAAGACCGCCAATCACAAGCTTGATGATGTGGGCAAACAAAGTTAAAGCTCGAAGAATGGAGGTTGTCGATAACAATGGAGCGGTCAAAGCAAAGGTAAAAATACATCATAAGCCCTTACGCTACATTCGGTTCTTTTCCCCTGAAAGAAGCCGACCAAGAAGCAATGGAATCACGGTAAGAAGCCGTGCCAACAACGACTTGTAAAGGAATCACTCGACGCCCGTACCTCATCATCCAAACTTCCCATCCGAGCCTTTTCACCAAAGGGACCACAAATGTTCATACCCTTTTCCTGCAGCCAAGCACCGTTCCGCGTAAACTACGGCGACCTCGAGCTCCTTACACCGAGGAGAACCTAGGCAAACAGAACGGTCCATAGCTAAACACATACAAATCCTATGAACCCTGGTTCTCATCAATGACCTTCCCCTATACATGACCTTTCTTTCACACACGCCCAACTTTGATCCGCGACATCGCTGACTTTCTTCTCACAAAGTTAATCAAGACATTTGTTCATATCGGGATTAATGGTTGAACAACCCGAACATTAACAAAGGGTTTAAAGCAATCTTGTGATCATTATGGATAAAACATGTTTTCAAATGTCTCGACAAGTCTTTCTTTTCTACGATAATAGGAAAATTAGAGCTAAACACTGTCTTTCGTCGCCAAGAGCTTCCATACACCGCTCCAAACCTCTCTACGCTCATACTTCTCCCAAAAGAGTCAAACCCAAAGCGAAGTTTTGGTGCTCGCATTAAACTAGGTATCCACATAAAATCGGGATTCATTCCCACTTCTCTAAAATACGTCCTTGCGCTGTATACATTACAAGCCATTCCTCTTATACACCTTGGTTGACCAATCGAAAACAAATCAAGGACGGTTGCCTCGTCGGCCACATAGGTTCAACTCGATTGGGGCCGCATCGTATTCACTCTAGAATCCCCACGGATGACCAGCGATTCCTTCAAACTGGGATTCACCAAGTCATTTCTTCAGACCGGGGCTTTGCCACACAAAGAGAGCTTTTTCATCCCAAGGGTCTACTTGAAGTTTCGACATCGGGCTTATCAAGCATCTTCGCATTATGGTTTTAATCAAGGGCTTCTCGATACAGCCTCGATGCATCAGTAATCGAATCCTCATGACACCTCTAGGGCAACAAGCTAGCATGCAAGGGAAGTTTTCTCAAAGAAGTCTTCCCTTCCTTCAAACAAAGATGCTTCGTAACCTACAGGGGGTGGAAAGCGAAAATATCCCGCCGACACCACAGCTCGGGCATCAGACACAAGAAAGTCTCCAATCTCGGCAACCTTATCTTGCTAACAAGAAGCATAATCCCCGGAAGGATAAGCCAAAGTTCAACTCATCAAACCTCAAAGCAATCTGGGAGGCACCACCAAAACCTCCACTCTCAAATGTTGGAGGACCCGATCCTCACTCACCAAGCACTCGGCGAACATTTCCCTTTAGTCTCTTCTCACCTCTTCATACTCCTCACAAGCTCAAGCTAGAGGAAAGTTTGGCCCGCACCATGGTCCCCACGTGACGCAACTCCATAAGAAGTCAATCCGGATGATCGACAACATCATCGTCGCCCTCATTGATTTTGAAGCCTTCACCCACACTGCTAAGGCCTACGATTCTACTTCCCGCACAGCTTCGGGTCGCTACTCTAAACATGCGGTTCTAAGCAAGCGGATGATCCCCACCGAATTCAAGCGTTGGACATTCCAATCACTTTCACACCCATCTTGGGCGACCACAGGCCGCATCAAATGAATGGTGTGGCATCCACCCTTCACCAATGTATCAAGTTCATGCAAGGCAACGAAGCACCACGCTCTACGATGACAGCGTCACCACCGAGGGGACCAAGCACTAACGACATTCCGGTGTTAGAAATCAAGCATAATGACGACATTGCATTAATCGGATTCACTCGAGACCTCCAAAATCCAAATATGCAGCGTGGACCTTCCACTATTCTGCGGGACAAAATCCCTCCCGCCATGAAGATGATGAAACTCATGAACTTCATCCCAGATCGGGCTTCGGCAAAAGGTTACAAGGCTAACACCAAGTCATCAAAGTCAAGGACCACACTACGATCCTAGAGGCTCGGTTATATGCCAACACCAGCCGACATCACGAAAAACAAGAGGCTCGCGGCACAGAGACCAAGACAAAGAAATCCCGCAAAGTGGGAACCTACAAAGGCATACCCAACCTCCGACCTTACAGGCTTCGACCTCACCCACTACTGCCAAAGGAACTCGACAATGATTGAGGGAACTGACAGAGGAGCTGATGAAGACGAGAAAGCGATTACCCATCTGCTAGAAAGATTACCCATCTTTTCGTGAGATTACCCATCTCTTAGAGAGATTACCCATCTTTTCGTGAGATAACCCATCTTCTAGAGAGATTATCGATCTTTTCGTGAGATTACCCATCTTTTAGAGAGATTACCCATCTGCTAGAAAGATTACCCATCTTTTCGTGAGATTACCCATCTCTTAGAGAGATTACCCATCTTTTCGTGAGATTACCCATCTTTTCGTGAGATTACCCATCTTTTCGTGAGATTACCCATCTTTTCGTGAGATTACCCATCTCTTAGAGAGATTACCCATCTTTTCGTGAGATTACCCATCTTTTCGTGAGATTACCCATCTTTTCGTAAGATTACCCATCTCTTAGAGAGATTACCCATCTTTTCATAAGATCCTCTCCCGTTATCTCCTCGTGAGATCCTTTCTCGTTATCTCCTCGTGAGATCCTTTCTCATTATTCTCCCTCGTGAGATCTTTCCGTCATCTCCCTGCGAGATCCTTCCCGAGATTTTGCATCTCGCCATCTCCCCGTGAGATTCTTTCCCGAGATTCCGCATCTCGCCATCTCCTCGTGAGATTCCTTTCCGAGATTCCGCATCTCGCTATCTCCCCGTGAGATTCCTTCCCGAGATTCCGTATCTCGCCATCTCCCCGTGAGATTCCTTCCCGAGATTCCGCATCTCGCTATCTCCCCGTGAGATTCCTTCCCGAGATTCCGCATCTCGCCATCTCCCCGTGAGATTCCTTCCCGAGATTCCGCATCTCGCCATCTCCCCGTGAGATTCCTTTCCGAGATTCCGCATCTCGCCATCTCCCCGTGAGATTCCTTCCCGAGATTCTACATCTCACCATCTCCCCGTGAGATTCCTTCCCGAGATCTCCGCATCTCGCCATCTCCCCGTGAGATTCGTTTCCGAGATTTCGCATCTCGCCATCTCCCCGTGAGATTTCTTTCCGAGATTCCGCATCTCGCCATCTCCCCGTGAGATTCCTTTCCGAGATTCCGCATCTCGCCATCTCCTCGTGAGATTCCTTTCCTGAGATTCCACATCTCGCCATCTCCTCGTGAGATTCCTTTCCGAGATTCCGCATCTCGCCATCTCCTCGTGAGATTCCTTTCCTGAGATTCCACATCTCGCCATCTCCTCGTGAGATTCCTTTCCTGAGATTCCGCATCTCGCGATCTCCCCGTGAGATTCCTTTTCGAGATTCCACATCTCGCCATCTACTCGTGAGATTCCTTTCCTGAGATTCCGCATCTCGCCATCTCCCCGTGAGATTCCTTCCCGAGATTTCGCATCTCGCCATCTCCTCGTGAGATTCCTTTTCGAGATTCTACATCTCGCCATCTCCCCGTGAGATTCCTTTCCGAGATTCCGCATCTCGCCATCTCCCCGTGAGATTCCTTTTCGAGATTCTACATCTCGCTATCTCCCCGTGAGATTCCTTCCTGAGATTCCGCATCTCGCCATCTCCCGTGAGATTCCTTTCCGAGATTCCGCATCTCGCCATCTCCCCGTGAGATTCCTTTCCGAGATTTCGCATCTCGCCATCTCCCCGTGAGATTCCTTTTCGAGATTCTGCATCTCGCTATCTCCCCGTGAGATTCCTTTCCGAGATTTCGCATCTCACCATCTCCCCGTGAGATTCCTTCCGAGATTCTACATCTCGCTATCTCCCCGTGAGATTCCTTTCCGAGATTCCGCATCTCGCTATCTCCCCGTGAGATTCCTTCCCGAGATTCCGCATCTCGCCATCTCCCCGTGAGATTCCTTTCCGAGATTTCGCATCTCGCCATCTCCCCGTGAGATTCCTTTTCGAGATTCTGCATCTCGCTATCTCCCCGTGAGATTCCTTCCGAGATTTTGCATCTCGCCATCTCCCCGTGAGATTCCGCATTTCGCTATCTCCCCGTGAGATTCCTTTCCGAGATTCTGCATCTCACCATCTCCCCGTGAGATTCCTTTCCGAGATTCTGCATCTCGCTATCTCCCCGTGAGATTCCTTTCCGAGATTTCGCATCTCGCCATCTCCCCGTGAGATTTCTTTCCGAGATTCTGCATCTCGCCATCTCCCCGTGAGATTTCTTTCCGAGATTCTGCATCTCGCCATCTCCCCGTGAGATTTCTTTCCGAGATTCTGCATCTCGCCATCTCCCCGTGAGATTCCTTTCCGAGATTCCGCATCTCGCCATCTCCCCGTGAGATTCCTTCCCGAGATTTCGCATCTCGCTATCTCCCCGTGAGATTCCTTTTCGAGATTCTACATCTCGCTATCTCCCCGTGAGATTCCTTTCCGAGATTCTGCATCTCGCTATCTCCCCGTGAGATTCCTTTCCGAGATTTTGCATCTCGCCATCTCCCCGTGAGATTTCTTTCCTAGATTCTACATCTCGCCATCTCCTCGTGAGATTCCTTTCCTGAGATTCCACATCTCGCCATCTCCCCGTGAGATTCCTTTTCGAGATTCCGCATCTCGCCATCTCCCCGTGAGATTCCTTTCCGAGATTCTGCATCTCGCTATCTCCTCGTGAGATTCTTTCCCGAGATTCCGCATCTTTCCATCTCCCCGTGAGATTCCTTTTCGAGATCCTACATCTCGCTATCTCCCCATGAGATTCCTTCCCGAGATTTCGCATCTCGCCATCTCCTCGTGAGACCCTTTCCTATTATTCTCCCTCGTGAGATCCTCTCTCGAGATTTCACATCTCGTCATCTCCCCCACTCTTGGTAGTGGACACGTCAACCGACCCCCTCTCCCGAGGTCAAATCCCAGTTAGTTTTCACTAACGCTCGTCTCCAGACATTAAATTCTCAGTTAGTCCTTACTAACGATCGTCTCCAGACGTTAAATTCTCAATCCCCAGTCAACGTTTGGCATTCAAACACTCACTTCCATATCAAGTCGACGTTTGACATTCAAACGCTCATTTACATCCCAAGTTGACGTTTGGCATTCAAACGCTCATTTCCACCCCAAACCGACGTTTGACATTCAAACGCTCAGCCCTGTCTTCGGACATCAAATCACAAATCCGTCTCCCGACGTCAAAATTCCCAATTGTTTTTCACCAACGTTCACTTCCCCGGCCGCCAGTCGTAAGCCCGAGAGTCCCACTTCAGCGGCCATCAAGGTAAGGCCGCACAACAATCCCTCTTCGGCCATCCTTGTAAGCCCGAACATCTTTTCACTCCAGTGAACATCCACTTCCCGCCGCCGGTCGTAAGCCCGATAGTCCCACTTCGGCGGCCGTCAAGGTAAGCCCGCACAACAATCCTCTTCGGCCATCAAGGTAAGCCGAACGCTCATCCCAGCGGGATTCTAAAGAAGAAACGTCAATCCCCTCGGTTCCTAATCGGCCAAGTCGGCACTCTTGGCGCTTTTCCCCAACAATGTGTCGGTCTCCGAGACCACATCCCGTTCCTAACCCCATCGTTGGGAACGTCACTTCTTCCGTGTTGTTAATAACGCCGCTTAACACAACCATTCCCATCATTGCCACCCTATCCCCGAGAGATAAACTGGCGGTCATCATAAGTCCGGCACCCAGGCGCAAAGCCTTAATCTCGGGATAAGCGTATCCTCGCCAACTCCGGTACGAGGCGCCGCACGCCCTCGTATGATTTAGCAACTCCGGTGCAGGCGCCACACGCCCTCGTAAGTTTCGAAATCTTAGGTTCGGACGCCTCCAAGTCTCCATTCGAGGTTCGGATGCCTCGTGATGGTCTCACTTAGGTTCGACGCCACACAATAGTCTCCATTCGGGTTCGATGCCTCGCAATGGTCTCACTTAGGTTCGATGCCTCACAATAGTCTCCATTCGGGTTACGATGCCTCGCAATGGTCTCACTTAGGTTCGACACCTCACAATAGTCTCCATTCAGTTCGGATGCCTCGCAATGGTCTCACTTAGGTTTAGACGCCTCCACAATAGTCTCCATTCGGGTTCTTATGCCTCGCAATGGTCTCACTTAGGTTCGTACGCCTCACAATAGTCTCCATTCAGGTTTGGATGCCTCGCAATGGTCTCACATAGGTTCAGACGCCTCACAATAGTCTCCATTCAGGTTCTTATGCCTCGCAATGGTCTCACTTAGGTTCGTACGCCTCACAATAGTCTCCATTCGGGTTCTTATGCCTCGCAATGGTCTCACTTAGGTTCGTACACCTCACAATAGCTCCATTCAGTTGATGCCTCGCAATGGTCCCATTTAGGTTCGGGACGCCTTCAAATAGTCTCCCTCGGGTTTAGACGCCTCCAAAATGCTTCTCTCTCAGACGAACTCCTCCTAATCATTCCCCACAGGTCGAGGCCCCTACCCATTTCCCTCACATCCGTGAACTACGATCGGCTTGATTCCCGCTCGGGATACGTAGGAATCCTTTCGCTAAGGGTCCAGCCATTTGACCGCCCAGGTCTCTCCATAAGGCATCCCCCGATTTGGATCCTTATCTTTTTCGACGACCCCACTTTCTTCGAAAGTGACGTCGCCGAGGGGCTAACTGTAAGTACCCAAATCCGGATCGTCAAAATCCGTTAAAAGTTAACCGGAACCCGTTAAGTTCCCCGTTCTCGAGTCAACGAGACATCCCGGGACTGCCCCATGCATCCCGACATCAAAGCGTACTCAACACACGTTATCACACGTAAAAGTATGGCTTTCCCCGAAAAATGTACTTTTCGGGGTCTTCCGGGATTAGATTTCCCGTTTTCGAGCGTCTCGACCTTCCGGAGGTCATAACTTCCTCATACGAACTCCGTTTTGGGCCCACCATATATAAAATCGAACGCGAGAACAAGATCTACGCAGGTAAATTGTTCAAATCAGGAAATATAGCCAATTTCAGGAACAGTCCGGCCGGACTCTTTCTGCAGTTTAAATACGTGTCCAAGACGTGTCAAACTCAAGGCCAAATGACCAAAATATCCCCAAATTCAGTCCAAGTCCGGCCGGACTCTTTCTGCCGGACAGAAAACCATCAGGTTAAGCTTTCTTTCTTCCTCACTAAGCAAGCAAACTTAACCTCCAAGTTTCTCCTCCCTCCTCCAAGTTTTTACCCTATAAATACTCCCCCCTCCTTCTCATTTTAACACCTTTTCCTCCTCTCTCCACCCCAAGCTTCAAAGCTTGTATTTCTTCCGCTCTTCGGGGGCCCTCGTGCTACTCGTCGGCGGAATTCTCTACTCTTCGGGGGCCCTCGTGCTACTCGTCGGTAGATTCTGATCCTCAAGCTAAACCGACACAAGTCGAAACGCTGCCCAAATCCCTAGGTTTCTAAGCACCAAATAAAAGGGGAAACTCTGCCCAAACACTTCCGAAACACCTTTCAAACACCTTTCTGTATCCCGTATACGCCCACCGAGCCAAAGGAGCCGACCCTAGCCATAGGTAGCTCCCTCTCTCACTCTCAAAATGTAGACGCCTCCGTCTAACGGGGTCCGATACGTTTTAGCCCCTCGATCCTCTTCTCTTCCCGTAAGAGAAGTAATCACGGGTTAAAACGGAGTTCCGACCCCGTTCCGTTTACTTTCTATGTCATTTACCATTCCGGATCGATCGATCCGTTGATTGTCATTTACTTTCTGTCATTTACAATTTCGAGCCGATTGGCCTCGTTGATCGTCATTTACAATTCCGAGCCGATTGGCCTCGTTGATCGTCATTTACAATTCCGAGCCGATTGGCCTCGTCGATCGTCATTTACGATTCCGGATCGTTTGATTCCGTTGACACTGCTTTAAATACTGTCATTTACAAGTCCGACCCGTTTGGATCGTGATAGTATTTACCTTTCAAAGTCCGAGTCGCAACCCGATTCGTTGATCGCATATCATTTAATACGCATTTTTCCCGTAAAAATCGTTAACAATGTAATGCCCGATTCAAAACCGGAGTTCGTCCGTCGAACTCTCTTTCAAAAACGCGCGACATGACGTTTGGCCTCCAAACGCTCATCTTCAAACTAAAAGCCGCCATTTGACACTCAAAATCATTTAATACGCATTTTTCCCGTAAAAATCGTTAACAATGACTCGCCCGGTTCAAAAAACCGGAGTTCGACCTTCGAACTCCTTTTCAAATTCAAAATCGACGTTTGCCACGCAAACGCTCATTTCGAACTCCTTTTCAAACTCAAAATCGACGTTTGCCACGCAAACGCTCATTTCAAACTCAAAATCGACGTTTGCCACGCAAACGCTCATTTCAAACTCAAAATCGACGTTTGCCACGCAAACGCTCTTTTCAACTCAAAATCGACGTTTGTCATTCAAACGCTCGTCTTTTCAAACAAAGTCACCTAATCAACGTTTGACATTCAAACCAAGATTAAGCTTGTCATTCAAGCCCCCATTTCAAAACACACACACACACACACACACGATTTCGAGAAAGGTAGAAAGACTCGTCATGCGAGGCGTTTCGGGCGATCTCGTAATACTCTACCCGAAACGTAACTTGACCTCCGAACCTAACAATCTCTGGTACTAAAAGCTTTTTACTCGTTTTTGCTGCCAATAAAAATGATCCCCCTTTTTAAAGCCTTTTCCTAAGTTTTTGCTACCAATAAAAACGACACCATTTTCAATAGCCGTTTCTCAACGTTTGGGCTCAAAATACAAAAACCGCGTGGCGACTCCTCATTTTTTTCCTTCCCATGAAGCGAGGTCTCAGACACCAACCCCCCGCGAAAGACAACCGCCTTCGCTCGCGCGAATCCGGGTAATTTCACCCGCGTCCTAGCAGCCATTCAAAAATACAACCCTAGGACAATTGTTGAGTACTCTATACCTCCTCTTCCTATCGGTGAGTCCTCCATGTTTCGACAGGTATTCTGGGCATTTGGGCCTTTCATTGAAGCTTTCTCTCATTGTCGGCCAGTCATTTCTGTGGATGGAACATTTATGCATGGTAGATATAAAGGGGTAATACTGATTGCCATGGGTGTTGACGCCCAGGACAGTATACTTCCGCTTGCATATTCCGTTGTTGAAAAGAAGGACTGGCCGAACTGGCGTTGGTTCTTATACCTGGTTTGCAAGCATATTATCAAGAGTCGTGAAGTATGCTTGATATCTGACCGTCATTGGGGCATTCTGAAGACTGTAGCTGAAGATACGTGGTGGCCAAACGTGCATCATCGATATTGCTTGAGACATATGCGAGCAAATTTCTTGGAAAAGCATAGAGGGGAAAGGTTAAAGTATCTGTTTTGGAGAGCGGGTAGAGCAACTCAAGATAGAAAATTGAAATCTATCTTAGAGAGTATCCGTGGAATTAAGCCCGAGGCAATTGCATGGTTTCAGAATTTGGATGCCAAAAAATGGACATTGGCACACGATGGTGGTTACGGTGTATGGCATCATGACTATCAACATGTCTCGAGGTTTTCAATGGTGTGATGAAGGGAGCTCGTGGGATGCCAATCACGAATTGTTGAAACCGCCTTCTACCGTTGTATGGAGTACTTTCAAGTAAGGCATGGATTTTCAATTAATGCCTTAGGAGGTAATCCCGATAACCCTAACATCAATCCCCTACACCAATTCAAAGAAAGTCAATTATCACTACTTGAAGAACACCGCGAAAGGGGCAACACATCGTGCCAGAGGTTCAAAAATCACGAAATGGGGGTGTATCAAGTGACAACCGCACGTCAGGGTGATCACGGAGGAAATATACAGATTGTCCGACTTAATGAGCGTACCTGCACATGTGGTAAATGGGTTGCCTATCACATGCCTTGTTCCCATCTTCTTGCATATTGTTATGCACAAAATCTTGATGGTCGAGATTTCGTTTCTCGATTTTACACCGTTGGGGAATACTACAAGACATGGAAGGGGACATTCGAACCAATCGAGCATGAGGACTATTGGGGTGTGGATGGTTTGGTTCCCAGTTTTTTCCCTAATTCCCTACTTCGACGTTCTGCGAAGTCCGGACGACCTAGATCAAGACGCCTCCGTAATTCTATGGACTTTCAAGCAGATAAGCGGAAGACTCTGTGTTCATCATGCCATCAAGAAGGGCACAATCGTCGTAGATGCCCGAACATTAGGGAGTAGCAAAATGTTTTTCATGTAATTTATGTTTGGTTTGAATTGGATTCAGTTTCAGTTGCAGTTTTATTTTATGTAGTTTTCATTAAACTTGAAAAGTTTAATGTAATTTATATTTGAGTTGAATGTAATTTTCCAATTTTTAAAAATAAATTTATTTATTCTAATGAATATTTAAAAATTATAATTGATGAAATTCGTTAGAAAAGTCAATTAAGAAAAAAACAGTTAGTTTTCCAGTTAAGGCCCAAGTTTTCCAGTTAAGGCCCAGCAGCATCTGCCCAGCTGGGCGGTCGCCCATACAGTGCTAAGCATTCGCCCAAGTAAACAGAGAGATTTAGAAGAAATGCACTTGTTCATTTGAAATCGCTACATCGTGTAGCGATTTCACTAAACTCGCTACACCGTGTAGCGAGTTTAGTGAAATCACTACACGGTGTAGCAATTTCAAATGAACAGAAGCCCCCATCAGCAGCACATTCAGCAAACCCACCTGCAAATAACAAACATCCAAACCAAAACCTGTTGCAAACTACAAACCATCAAACCTGCTGTAAACAACCAAACCAAACATAACAAACATAAAACATCCAAATAAAACTAAACCTGTACAATATCCAAATAAAAACTAAACCTGACATAAAACATCCAAATAACACTAAATCAAATAACATATACATCTACATAAATGTGTAGAAAGTGTAAAAAAAACTAAAATGCGAACATCAAAATAAAAACTAAACTAATAGTACAAAGTTTCATTACATCCAAATAACATTAAACCAAATAACATATGCATATACATCTACATAAATGCGTAGTACAAAGTTTCAGTTATTACAAATAAAAACATCAAAATAAAAACTAAACCAATACTACAAAGTTTCATTACATCCTAATAAATAAAAGTGAACTCGCTACCTATTATCATAGAAAGACGGGGTGAACCTACTCGTCGGATTCCGGTGCCGAGACCCTCTTCTAATCATCTCTTCCTCCTGTTGAGCAGGGGTAGTCTCAGTCGGATCGGAGAAGTGGCGGATCCCTGCTTGTGATATAGTAGTCCTCAAGCCACTTCCACTCTTATAAAGTCCGAAGCCCATAGTGGATGGTCCAGGGGAAGGGTCTGCCTGGGAACTCCCAATCCCACCCCCCAGCCACCCCCACTCCCACCCCCCAGCCACCCCCACTCCCATTCCCCCCGGCACCCCCACTCCTGGGCCTCAAACCCCCACTCCAACTCTCCCACTGTGACTGTGACTGTGACTGCCATTCATATTGTCCATAATTCACCTCGGTCTGGGTCTGCGCTTGAGGCTCTTGCTTGGGCTCGGGGTCAGGCTCATCGTGCAAGTCCATTTGGGGTGGTGGTTTTGCCTATCCACGACGTCTAACCCGACGTTGTCGAGGTTGTTGTACCCCCTGTACGCGATCTACCGGTGGGGGAGGTGCAGCAGACTGAAGGCGTTGGAGCTCCCTAACTCCCGTGAACCCATGTGTCACAATCGCCCGCATTTCAGCTTGTTGGGGATGCTCATCCCTCTCATTGATGACATGCATGCGCTGAAGGGTCTGCACCTATTTTTATATCAAAAATATATATAAGTACGAGAGACATAAGTTAATAATTGATGTTTGTTAAAAAAAAACTAGAAATAATAACTTGAATAATGTAAAAACTTACCATAAACTCTAAGGCAGGGGCAGACGACTGGTATCCATCCTACTCTATATGACTGAGGTGCTGCACAAACTTACACGTTATGTCTCGATACCATATCATATATGGATCGGAGTAACTCATATCGTGGAAGCCGTACACCCCGGAAACCAGATGTTCGTGCCGTTGTTCCCATCATGCAATAAGTTGGTGATGGCGGTCACTCCATCTCACCGTACTGTTTCCCCGCCGATTAGAACGGTGCAACTCCGGGCTAGTGTCGCACGGTGCTGGGACAAACTGCATCAGGCCAAACTGCCTCATAACACGATCAGGCAGATACCACTCGATCCTCTCAAAGCATACGAGAGGGACCTTCGCCAACCATACGGTCTCACCCTGAGTGCAGTAGGGCGGAGCGTATCTCCCTTCATAAGGCTGCCACACCACCTGAGCCTCGTGTAGCCGGGCCAGCTGATCTCGATAGCCTCACAGGCTATATGCAGTAACCTCTCTCGCATCCGGCCGATGCTGGTCCAAATTCGAAATTTCACAAACAGAATAATTATAAGATTTAGTTCAAAAAAAACATTAACGACGAGAAAATAATGTATGATATATGTATACCTGCATCCGGGGGGCATAAGCACGAAGTTCGGATCTCTGAATCGAGTACGGATCTGCGGCCTCACGCATCTCAACCGCTCCCAAGCCCAAATCTATATCAAATAAATGTATATCAAATACTATAAATTATCCGCTAATTTGAAATCAAACTTAAAAACAACAACATAATGAACATTAAAATGAGATAAACATACTTGTAGAACGTTGAGAAATCCTCCGCACTGTTTCGTCCGAGGATCAGTCGCACTACACAACTCTCGATATAGGAAAGCGAGCGCAGCACTTCCCCAACTGTACTGGCTGACCCTAGAAACATCCGAAAGCAGAGGGAGATAACATAGCTTAACCTTGTTGTTCGTACGATCAGGCATGATCGTAGAACCCAAGGCGAGCAAGATATACGCCTGTACGTACTGATCTACAATCTCTGGAGAAATATCCTCAGCGAGGTCACCAAAGTGTGGGAAATGGAGGGTAATCCACCTGAGCTTCAGACTACTCCCATCGATATCTCCGGCATCGTGACGGCCCTAAATAAACATGACAGTGCCCGCGCTCGCATGTGCCGGAAACCCAAAGACGCAATAACATCCCCATCAATCGACAACCCGCAAATCATGTCGATATCCTGTAGGGTGATCGTCATCTCACCAACTGGGAGATGGAATGTATGGGTCTCCGGACGCCATCTCTCGATCAGAGCCTCCAGCAACGCACAATCATACTGTACTCTCCCTATATATTAAACTCCGCTAAATCTGCACTCCGCCAGTCTCAACAATATCGCAGGAGCTAATACGCCTGGCAAGGCGGCACCATGACGAAACTGGAGGGGACTAGAAACCTACATCCCGACCCAAATAAACCGAGCCCTATGGTCCTCATGTCGGGTCAGAACAAAGGCATCGATAGGCCCGGGATCAATGAAAGCATCCATCTATTTATTTCAATATCAAGGTTGGTTATTGCTCTACGAGGCAAGGAAATAAATAAGAGAATACAAAAGTGTAATTACTAGTACGTGGCATTGTAATCCAAAGTTATCCCACACTTCCAAGAAGTGCCTGTGGGGAAGGTCTTGATTTCCAGCCTATATACTAAGTAATACTTCAAGAGTAATCCTCATGCGGTTTTGAAAAATAACATGCGGTTTTTTTTTAAAAAAAAAGTTTGAACAATGAATCATATTTTTAGGATTTGGGGTAGATCTATTTGATTTAGGGTTTAGGGTTTGGGGTATAAGTATATGAGATTTGAGATGTTGTTATAGGTATATTAATTCATATCCTATTTTTCTATCTCACTAATAATTCATATCCTATTATTTATACTTACAACATCTTAATAATATATACTTCTTAATTTTTATTTACCTTTTTTTTCAATTTCAAAATGGGACTGAGGGCTACATAGGAGTCTTGTCTCAACAGTTCTAGGATTTTGTTCAGTACAGATACAGAAAACTAAATTCTTTGTTCTTACAATCCAATATTTCAAATGTACAAATTTTACAAGTGAACAAGTTAATATTTCATCAACAAATCAACCAAAAAATGAGAATAATAATATTTTCAATCTTAATAACTGATGTCATAAAAAAATTCATAAATTTCAAGTAATTAATAAACATTAATTATTATCTCAAATTTTCAGATTAGCACAAATTAGTCACATATTTGAGACTAATTTGTGTATGTTTTTATAATGTCATCAAAAAAATAAAAAAAAAATCCTAAATTATAAGTGAATAAATAATAAAATGAAAGCTAAAATTGAACACAACACAAATTACACCTTACCAATCTACTATATATAATAGCAAAAGTTTTTCAAGCTCCTAGAAAACTCCAAGTGGCACAATATCATTGGTCAATCTTTCCATCACCCACCAATCACAATCATCCATTTGAAATTCAATTAGTAACTTTTAAAATTTATAGGGGTTGATTTTATACAATAAATTAGTTAAAAATGAAAATGAATTGAAGCACAAATAATTGTCTTACAAAAAGAGCAAAAACAATATGAAAAAAACTTTAATAATTAAGAAAGAAAAAAATCTCATGCACAAAAGAAAATTAATATCAATATAAAAACATACGAAAAAATAAAATACAAATAAAAAACGAAAATTAAAATTCTAATAATTAAAAAGAAAAAGAAACATTCACAAACATAAAAGAAATAGAAAAAAGAAAGAAATAAAATCAAAATAAAGACGAAAATTTATAAAATAAAAGTTAAAAATAAAATTAAAATTAAAATTAAAATCAAAATCAAAATCAAAATCAAAATCAAAATCAAAATCAAAATCAAAATCAAAATCAAAATCAAAATCAAAATCAAAATCAAAATCAAAATCAAAATCAAAATAATAAACACAAACATAAATATAAAAAACAAATCCTATTCAAAATAAGTCAAAAGAGATTTTAAAGAAGTCAATCACAAATCCGAAAAAAAAAAAGGAGTTTGTGAATCTACTTTATATAATAGCAAAAAAATTTCAAGCTTCTAGAAAACTCCAAGTGGCACAATATCATTGGCCAATCTTTCCATCATCCACCAATCACAATCATCCATTTGAAATTCAATTAGTAACTTTTAAAATTTATAGGGGTTGATTTTATACAATAAATTAGTTAAAAATAAAAATGGATTGAAGCACAAATAATTGTCTTACAAAGAGAGCAAAAGCAAAATGAAAAAAAACTTTAATAATTAAGAAAGAAAAAAATCTAATGCACAAAAGAAAATCAATATCAATATAAAAACATACGAAAAAATAAAATGCAAATAAAAACGAAAATTAAAATACTAATAATTAAAAAGTGAAAGAAACATTCACAAACATAAAAGAAATAGAAAAAAGCAAGAAATAAAATCAAAATAAAGACGAAAATTTATAAAGTAAAAGTTAAAATTAAAATTAAAATCAAAATCAAAATAATAAACACAAACATAAATATAAAAAACAAATTCTAATCAAAATAAGCCAAAAGAGATTATAAAGAAGTCACTCACAAATCCGAAAAAAAGGAGCTTGTGAATCTACTATATATAATAGCAAAAGTTTTTCAAACTCTTAGAAAACTCCAAGTGGCACAATATCATTGGTCAATCTTTCCATCATCCACCAATCACAATCATCCATTTAAAATTCAATTAGTAACTTTTAAAATTTATAGGGGTTGATTTTATACAATAAATTAGTTTAAAATGAAAATGGATTGAAGCACAAATAATTTTTTTTTATTTTATTATAAAAATATAAATTACACGTTCAATTAATGCTAACTATTACATTAATTTAATTAATTTCACTATGCCCCGTCGAGTATCGACGAGACATACTGCTAATTTTTACTGTTCCTTTTGCTGATTTGTGAACATTGTTTTGTTATGTATAATACTACCTCTGTCTTAAAATGAATGTCCAAAAAATTTCAATTAGAAAGTTGCATGATAGAGCTAATTTTTGAACTTTAATGCGTAGCTCACCTAACTAACCCTATTTTCAATTAGATATGTGAATAAGAAAATTATACTTTTTTTTTATTTATTTAACATCAGCAATGGTATGATTTTGTTGTCGTTATTGTTTCGTTAGTATTCTGATCAATGGTATAAATTACTATTTTTCTGTATTCCTGAGTTTATCGTATAAAAATATTTGTTTGTTTTTAATATATATATAGGTAAGCAAATCAATTTTGTTAGTATATAATTATACATTTATACAATTAATTATTTGATTATTTGACATAAAACATACTGTTATTTTAATATATATATATATATATATATATATATATATATATATATATATAGGTAAGCACGTTGTCGATGCAGTAATGTTGTCCGGAAAGAATGTTGATAAGAAGGTGTTGATACCGAGGATGATTATGTCACCTTCTGATACAACAAAATTTCCGATTAGGTTTCAACGGAGACAATTCCCACTGACCGTTTCTTTTGCAATGACGATAAATAAAAGTCACGGTCGCTCGCTCATGTTAACCTTTTTCTTTCAAGACCAGTATTTAGTTATGGACAATTATATGTTGCTTTTTATAGAGTAACTACGAGGAGAGGACTTAAAGTGCTTATATGTAATAGTCATGAACAGTTAGATGACACGATTACAAATGTTGTGTACAAAGAAGTTTTCGACAAGTTGTAATATATTACATAAAATTATCTCATTAATTTTTGAATTATATTTACATTTAACTTTTACCTCAGTGTATTATCCTCCGTCGGGAATCGACGGGTTACTCACTAGTTACCACAAACAACAAATTAATCAATAAAAATATGTTTCCCATCTTGGAACATTGCTTCAGATTTCCCTTGTTTCTCACATCTCCTCCTCCTCCTCCTCTTAATTTTATGCAAAATCCTCCTCCTCACTCTCCAATTCTCAATTCTTCTAGGGTTTCTGCTAATCAGGTTCCTCCTTTTCCATCCCCCAATCAATGTGTGTATGTAATAATTTTGAATGAATGGATTTATGTTGCCAATTATCTGTTTTCCCTTGGCGATTTCACGCCTGATTTCCTTTATTAATTTTGTTTTTTTCTAGAGATATAAATTACTCACATATTTAACAAAACTAAGTTTAATAACAAAAAAAAAAGTAAGTAAACAAATAATATAATCAAAGCTAAATTAAAGACAATATAAAGTAAAATATAGAATGTAAACTTACAACTTTCTAAATTTTGATGATAAGAAATATGAATTTGAATGGCAATTGAAATCCTTTGTTTGAAGCTTCTTCTTCTTCTTCTCTGCTTGGGGCGACTGACTTCTTGAAATTGAAATGAATTAGGTTTTTTTGATGAAGACGGTAAATTGGAAGGTTTTGAATTTTTAAGTTAAACTCGCTACACCGTGTAGCGAGTTTGTCTTGGGTGGTCAAACTCGCTACACGATGTAGCGAGTTTTGGTTAATTAATTGCCCTAATTAAATTCGTAACTGTCTGTCTTAATTACACATAACTCGCTACAGGGTGTAGCGAGTTTGACTAGCCCAAGTCAAACTCGCTACACGGTGTAGCGAGTTACAAAAAAAGGGACACTCTGGGCAATACTTTGAACAGTAAGTTATTTTGGTAAATAAAAAAGTAAAAAGTGATTATTTGAGAAAAAATTCCTTACTGACCTTGTCCTAAGTAAAACATTTTTCGAAAAATGGTGCCCTTCATGTACAACTCATATTTCACAAGGTATAACATTCTACTTCCTCATTCTAATAGTAATAATAATAATAAATAAAAAAATACATAAAAATTAATAATAATAATAATAATAATAAATAATAAATAATAATAATAATAACAATAATATAATAATAATAATAATAATAATAATAATAATAATAATAATAATAATAATAATAATAATAATAATAATAATAAATAATAAAAAAATAAATAATAATAAACAAATAAAAAATAAATATAACTATAATAATAAGAATAATAATAAAAAATACTAATACTAATACTAATAATAATAATAATAATAATAATTAAAAAAATAATAATAATAAATAATAATAATAATAAATTAATAATAATAATAATAATAATAATAATAATAATAATAATAATAATAATAATAATAATAATAATAATAATCGTAAGTAAAATATTTTCCTAAGTAAAACATTTTCCTAAGTAAAACATTTTACGCCGTAAAACATTTTATGCCCTTCCTAAGTAAAACATTTTACAGGAAAACATTTTCCGAAAAACGTTTTCCGAAAAATATTTTACGTCGAAACAAATGGAGCCTTAGTATCTAATATTTACATTTTGTGGTGAAATTAGTCTTTCTTAGATGTCAATAGATAAAAAACAAAATAAACGAAAAATCTAATGAGCTTGTTTGAAAATTGCATTCCTTACCCATAAAATTCAACAGTTGTTTATTTTGCTCTCAATTCGTTAAAAACATTACAACTCCCAAAATTTTATTCTAAAATAAAACAGATTGTGGTGTTTCAATATGCAAAAATTTTAAATTAAAAAAATGCCCTTAAATTACAAACCTAACTCCTTAACCTTCAACCTCCCAACCCTCACCCGGCCGCCATATATGACTAAAGCTTTAAACAAGTACTCCCTCCGTCCCTAAATATTTGTCCCATTTAATTTTTTAGTTGAACTTTGATTACAAATATATGACAATTTAATTATGTTCATAAAATTTTAAAAATTCCTATTGATTCACCATTAATAATATTATCAACAACAACTTTTAAAATTTCATGAATATAATTAAATTGTTATATATTTGTGGTCAAAATTTAATAAAAAAGTTAAATGAGACAAACATTTAGGGATGGAGGGAGTACATGTTTGATCTAGTGAAACCCAAAAGGCCAAAAACTAACAAGTCCCAGGTCAAGTCAAACAATTAGTTCAACAATAAGATTTGATTAGTAAAATGAGTCCCGTAATCCATGGACAACTAACAGAGAGGAGAGGGAATTAATGCGGCGGATGGGGGAGAGGGGAGCACAATGGGTGGAGAGAGGGAGGTAGCGGAGGTGTGGCGGGGGTAGAAGGAGGTCGTTGGGTGTGGTGGGGGAAATTGAGAAGGCTAGGGTGAGAGTTGAAAAGTACTCTCTCCGTCTCCGCCTAGTGTACATTTATTTTTCTTTTGGTCCGTTTCAATCGAATGTGAACTACCATAAATGGCAAAAATTTTAATATTTTATATTCTCCTTACCCCACCCTCTCATTCTCTCTCTTCATTTTCCACTATACAATTTATTCAATCAACCTACTATTAACTCCACTCATTCTCTCTCTTCATTTTCTACCACACATTTTCATTATCTTAATAGTATTTCTTAATTATTGTGCCCAAAATTTTGGTGCACACTTGGGTGGGACGGAGGGAGTGTATCGTACGTAAAAAATATTTTTATAACAAAGAAAAATGTAGTAAAATGCAATCTATAGTATCTCTATAGTATAAATAGTATAAATGACAACTTGCCATGAACAGTTGAATGAACAATTTCAATTGTCAAATTTTTCATTTTGCCCTCATCTCATTAAGTTGTCCCTTTTCCATTTTGCCCTCATCTCATTAAGTTGTCCCTTTTCCATTTTGCCCTTAAAAAAAAAAATTAAAAAAAAAGACGTGTCGGGCTTTTACTAGTAATAGTATAAATGGTAGAATGGGTGAACAGTTGAATGAATAGTTTCAAATGGGCTTTTTCCCATTTTGTTCTCATACATTTGTCCCTTTCCCATTTTGCCCTTAAAAAAATTAAATTAAAAAAAAAATCCCGTGTCCTTGGACACGGGCATGTACTAGTGTAATATAATTAAGGATTCAAATAATAATTTCCTATTTTTAGTTATGTAATTCTAATTCAATAATTTTAAATATTTTCTGATATTTTTTTTTTAGAATTTTTTTAGCATTTATTTTAATGAAATGGGGCAAATAAAGAATTATTGAATTTTATGCATTGGAAATGCAATTTTCAAATAAGTTCATTAGATTTTTCATTCATTTTATTAGCTCCTATTGATAGTCATTCAAGATCCCCCTCATCATTATGACATTGCTGGTAGACTCAAGCAGAAATCCCCCCAAGATGTCCCTCCTCGTCCTTGGTCTCCTGGACATGAAAATACACGAAATAATGAAGATTTGAGAAATCATCTGAACAATCAGAGGGATCGGGAGGTCAATTATGTTGACTTGAGAGCAAGACTCAGTCATGCAAGGCATAAAACCCCTCCTCGGCATCCCTCTCCTCAGCATAGGAGCCCTGCTCGATTTAAAAGTCCTCCTCGGCATAGAGGCTCTCCTCGTCACGAGACTTCTCCCCGTCCATAAATGGCTCCCAGGAGGGACAGAGCCCCTCTTTGTCATTTCAAGCTATTAAATGGCAGAGCACCATCTCGAATACGGGATAATCACCAGGACCATGAGGAACAAAGCCGAGTGAATGGGCACAACGAAAAAGAAAGGACCCATCGCAGTTCTCGTTATAGCTCAGGGTCGATGCAAGAGATATTCTCTTGTTAAAAAAGAGAATTGATGAGATGGAAATGGAAATGGGGAGAAAGGAAGTGGATTATGATAATACCAGCGCCACTCGTCCTTTCTCCTAGTGGATTAATGATCTACCTCTCAATTCTGCTCTCAAAATCTCGAGTTTTAATAAGTATGCGTAAACCACAGACGCACGATACCATGTACAAAGCTTTGAATTCACCATGGCCCTCCTCACCAAGGCAGATGACATTCTCTGCAAGGCTTTTGCGAGTACCTTCTCTGGAACAGCCCTGTCATGGTTCCGTGAGTAAAAGAAGGGAAGCATCGATAGCTGAAAATTATGAGGAGGAGGTTCCTGGACCACTTCGCAACAGCGGGAAAGAGAAAGAAAAGACAGACAAACCTTGCAAACATTGAGCAAGGGAAAAATGAAACAACTCTGAGTTATTACAACCGTTTCAGAGCTATGGCTGACCAGGTAGAGGAAAGCCTAATTGATCGGGAGGTGATCGTTTGCTTCAACTCCGGACTGAGATCCGGACAATTAACCTATGAACTCTCTGTCGGGGAGCCTAAGTCGAAATCTGATCTATATAATGTGGCTTACGCCATAGTTATGCCAGAAGAGAAAAGTAAGAAGTGGTCTGAAAAACCTGAAGCAGTAACCGGCACCAACCAAGCTTCTAACCGAAGTAACTATAAGTGGAAGAATAGGACTCTGCCACGAAAAGCTGAGGTCTTCACCCCACTCACTAAGCCTATCACGGAGATCATCCAGTTGGTAAATCTACCAAGTCCCCGACCACTCTATGAAAGAAAAAAGTATACCCGTGCCGTGACAGCTCTAAGTATTGTGTCTTCCACAAGAACCACGGACACGACACGGAGAACTGCATGTCCCTTAAGAGAATGATCCAGAGATGGGTAGACGAGGGAAAACTTGATCGCTACGTTAAGAGAAAGGATAACAAGCGAAGAAAAAAGGATGACGATGACGATGACGATGACAAATATGATGAAAGGGAAGACAGCCTCCTAGTGGCTAAACTCCACGTTATAAGGGAGGAGACTATTTCCAACAAAAAATTGAAAGACCGGTATACATGAGCTAAGTAAGGTCTATCACATCCCCGCCTCGGATTAATAAGTGAGCAGAAGTCACGCCTTCTCCCCCAACGAGCTAGCCGAAAGTCGCGCGGCCGCGAACAACCCTCGTAATCAAGGGAAGAATTGATAATTGTGAATTAGAGAGACTCCTCATAGACTCCTGGGCCTCAAGGGATATTCTATACTATTCTACTTTCCTGAAGATGAAACTGAAAGATAGCATGTTTGAGTCATACTCTGGAAGACTAGAATGATTCACCAACCATAAAGTCAATGCCATGGGGACAACTGACTTATTATTGGAAGTACGAAAGCATCCCTTCCGAGAAGAGATCATAGTAACATTCGTGGTCATGTACCTGGCAAGTGACTACAATGCCATCCTAGGCATTCCAAGTCAAGGCAAACTTAGGTTGGTCGACTCCCTCCCTCACCAGCTAGTTAAATTCCCCTTTCGTGTTGGAATCGGATGCGTGAGAGAAACCCCCAAAGAGTTCTTGGAACATGTGATGAGAAGCAGAAAAACTGCCAGGAAGGTAGAGGTAGACACACTAGAGGAAAATCTGAAAAATCTCTAAATCTATAAAGACTACCAACATCATTTCTAGGCTCAATCTGATTTTTGAAACAGAAGTTGAGGAACACACGATACTAGATATCCATGAGAATGACAGTGATGAGACAGTTCTATACATCCCAGATCTAGCCCCTCATCTCGTCAGCGGCCAGAACTCACGGACCAACCCTGACTTGAGACAAGGAGAGTTGCCAGACATATAAAAACTAGTTGAGATGGAAGACCTATAAATAAACGGTGAAGAAGGTAGAAGGATTAGAGAAATAATCATTGAAACTTTGTAGTTTCGAGATGGCCCAGAAATGGAGCCCGTAGATGAACTGGAGGAAATCATACTCAATCCCGACTACCTAGAGCAGAAAATAAAAATCGGGGGCCAGCTCTCCCCGGAAGAAAGGGAGGAAATCATCACACTTTTGAAAAACAGTCTAGATGTATTCGCCTGTAAGGTCGAGGATATGAGAGGAATAAAAGAATAGGTGGTTGTCCACACGTTAGAAGTCGACCCGTCTGCTAAACCTATCATGTAGACAAGGATAGTTTTTGCAAACGATAAAGAAGATGCAATCAAGGAAGAAGTGCAAAAATTACTAAATGATGGAATCAACAGGGAAGCAATCTACCCTGTTTGGTTGGCCAATGTTGTGATGATCAAGAAACACAACGGGAAGAGACATATGGGTGTAGACTTCACTGATCTCAACAAATCCTTCCCGAAAAACAGTTACCCTTTCCCTAGAATTGACAAGCTGGTAGATTACATCGCTGGACACATGACTCTCAGCTTCCTAGACGCCTACTCGGGTTATCACCAAATAAAAATGGCTGAGAAAGATATTGAGAAGACAGCCTTTCAAGGCAGCTGGAGGAATTTATTGTTATACCATGATGCCCTTCGGGGTTAAAAATGATGGTGCAACCTACCAACACATGGTCAACAAGGTCTTTGGGGAGCAGATATACCGAAATATGGAAGCCTATATTGATGACATGGTCATTAAGACTAGGACCGACAAATCATATCCTGCACTGAAGAAACCTTTGGCAACCTACGAGCAAATAATATGAAATTGAATCCAAGTAAATGTGTGTTCGGAGTGACGGATGTAAAGTTTCTAGGTTTTATGGTATCACGAGAGGGATCGAGGTGAACCTTAAAAATCAAAGCCTTGATAGACATGAAAGAACCTACCAACATCAAATAGGTTCAAAGGTTGAACGGAAGAATAAGCGACCCTTGGTAGGTTTATCGCAAAGTCCTGCAGAAAATCGTTGCCTTTCTTCAAAGTCCTGAAGGGGCCCAAAAGCTTCTCCTGGACATCTAAATGCTCAGAATCATTCAAACATTTGAAGGAGTACTTGGGATCCCCTGCTTTGTTGAGCATCCCTCTCACAGGAGAAATGTTATACGTCTTTCTAGCAGCCACGGACCATGTTATAGCTGCGGTACTAGTCCGAAATGAAGGAGCCACTCGTAAACCTATTTATTATGTCGACAACTCATTATCTAGTGTGTAAAGCGTATATTTCAATGCGTAAAATTGCCTACGCTCTAGTCATAGCGGCAAGAAATCTACGAGCATACTTTTCTGCACACCCCATAACTGTGTATACGAATGCACCCCTGAAGAAAATCCTGCATAAGTTGGACTGCTCAGGACATCTCCCTAATTGGTCTATCGAACTCACTTAGTTTGATATCAAATACCAACCTAGGAAGACACTCCTAGCACAGCCTTTGGTCGATTTTATGGTTGAAACCGCCTTCATAGGTGAGCACGACCCCACCTCCCGTAAGTGCAAAAAACCTGCAGGGGAAGAACCGACCATCGAGCTTTCATCCAACTGCTGGGTCATATACACAGATGGATCAGCCACCAAGGAAAGAAGTGGAGCTGGAGTTGTACTAGCAAGTCCCGATGGACAGAATACCATTCCGGACATAATCAGATTCAAGTTCCCTGCTTCCAACAATCATGCAGAGTACGAGGCTTTAATATTTGGCATAGAGTTGGTATCCTTTCTACGGAAGCGTACCCAAAATTGTTGCCTTCTGTGACTCCTAGCTCGTAGTCAAACAAATAAAAGGGGAGTACAACACTCAGCACCCCATACTCACAAAGTATAAATACCTCGTTCTAGACATAACGAAACAGCTGGAATTTTTAGAAATGAGTCAAATAGGCCGGGAGGACAACCGATTAGGAGATGTTCTATCTAAACCGGCGACTATTGACGTGGCGCATCCCGATTCTAACCCACTCATAGTCTTTGTCAAAGAACCTGCCTACAAAATACTATGAATAATGCTACTAGACGAGGATGAGAAGTGCTGGATAGACAAGTACATGGACTTCATTGAAAAGGACCAACTGCATAAGGACGAAACACGTGCTAGGCTTATCAGTTATCAAGAAGAAATCAGTAACGTTCACAGTATTGAACGGGATCCTCTACAGAAGATCATTCACAAAGCCCCTGCTGAGATGTGTCTACTCTAAGAACAGAAAATATCTTGGAAGAAGTCAACAAAGGCATCTGTGGTGGTCACCCGGGAGCCGAAACCTTAGCTGACAAAGTCATCACGCTAGGTTATATTGGCCAAACCTGAGAGATGATGCGCAAGCCTACGTAAGAAAGTGTGACAAATGCCAGAGATATGCTGACATTCCTAGACTCCCTTCAGTGGAATAGACTCTCATAGTGCCTACTTGGCCATTTGACATGTGGGGAATCGACATCATTGGACCCTTCCCCCCCACACGAGGTAATTGAAAGTATGTGATCGTGACAGTAGACTACTTCTCCAAATGGACAGAAGCAAAGGTCTTAGCCAAAATAACAGAGGAGAACACAATCAAATTCGTCCACGACTTCATCCGGTGTCACTTCGGGGTTCCACTCACTATCATCTCAGATCATGGTCTTCAATTCTCTAGGTCATTTACAGCAGAATTGAACAGACTAGTAGTCAGACACATCAAGTCATCTGTAAGCAGACCTCAATGAAACGGACAAGCGAAAACAACCAACCAATTGGTGCTTACAACCCTAACCAAAAACCTTGAAGGAAGTGATGGTAGATGGTTGGACGAACTTCCCTTGGCCTTGTGGACAGTTCGCACAACCACCTTAGGGCCAATTGGGGAAACCCCATTCGCACTGACCTTCGCATCTAAGGCTATGACACCAGCTGAGATAGCTATCCCTACAACAAGAAATTCAAACTATGATGAACAAGTCAACAAGGTCAACAGGCTGCTAGACCTAGACCTAGTAGATGAGAAAAGACTAGCTGCTCATATAAGGATGGTGAACTACAAACAAAGGACCAAAGCCTACCATGACAAACGAGTCAACAAAAGAGTATTCCAAGTCAGAGACTGGGTACTTAGAAAGATTGAAGCTACTAGCAGAAAGGCAGATCAGAACAAGCTCTTCCTAAATTGGGAAGGCCCCTACATCATCACTCAAGTCATCAGAGAAGGGACCTACAGAATGAAGACCCCAGACGGGCAAGAGCTGAAACATCCGTGACATTCTAATTATCAACGAAATTACAATTTACAGTCTGTTTTTGATGTAATAGATTAGTCCTTGTTAGTCTTTATTTTCAAGGAAAATAGGATTGCAGATTGATTTAATCAGTTTTAATTAATGAAGATTCAATTTTCATCAATGCAAATGACTAGAAACACCCCTCTGAAAGACGAGGAGCCCCCTTCTCGGCATTGAAGGGATAAAATCCCATACTTTATGTAATACCTATGTTGAATGACCTTTCTCGGTATAGAGAGATAAAATACTTAAAATTAATCTAAAACCTACGTTGAATGACCTTCCTCGACTTAGAGAGATAAAATCCTAAAAATTTATCTAAGACCCATGTTGAATGACCTTCCTCGGCATAGAGAGATAAAATCCTAAAATTTTACCTAACACCTACGTTGAATGACCTTCCTCGGCATAGAGAGATAAAATCCTAAAAATTTATCTAAGACCTATGTCGAGTGACCTTCCCCGGCATAGAGAGATACAATCCTAAAAATTTATCTAAAACCTATGTCGAATGACCTTCTCGGCATAGAGAGATAAAATCCTAAAATTTTATTTAAGTGTTAGGCCGAATGATCTTCCTCATCTTAATGGATAAACTTGCAATTTATCTAAGTGTTAAGCCGAATAACCTTCCTCGGCTTAATGAATAAATTCACTACTTATCCAAGTGATTAGACTGGATGAGATTCCTCGATTTAAGAAATAATTCCAAATGACGAGGTGATCCTCCTTGATATCCAAAAAGGCTGGATACTTAGACAAATATTTAACATACAACAATTATTCAACATACATTCAAGCAAGAAGCAGTCCAATATGTAAAGACAATTCAAATAGATGCATAAAGATTAAAAACGGTAAGGAAGTGAAGAAAGATATTATATTGATCATAAAAAGTTGAAGTACGAGGGGGCCTATTCAAAAGTTACATAAAAAAAGATAAAGCAAAAAAGGCCTTCAAGCTTGATCACCATCCCTGAACAAATCATTCTGCTCAGCATCAACTTCTGGGATGGTAACTTGCTCGTCTTTCCCCTCCTCGGCATCCTCCTCCTCATCAGAAGCTTACTCGTCTTGGATCTTCTCTATCAAAACATTAATATTTTGAGGATCAACTTGAGGGGGGACCCATGCTTCCCGACCTTCTCTGGCATCTTGGACAACAATTACCCTAAGGGCATTCTCACAAAATGGCACCAAGGAATGACCAGATCTAGCCAAGTCGTCATAAGCATCTTGACAAACAAGATGTGCAAGTAAGCCCACATCGGCATGTAGTGTTGGGTCCACCAAGGCCCTTCTGGCTAAGTGGAGATAGCCGTCTTGTCGGCCGAGCTTGTTTAAAGGCCGTGCTGACCTTGTACTAAGAGATAGCCTCAGCAATTTGAGAAGGCAAGCTAGCCTCTAACAGTTTATACCGAGCATCTGCTTCCTCGACATTTCTCCCCAGCTCAATCTGGAACCTCTCTATCTCAGCTTTCCCGGCCTAGCTGGCTTCCTCGGCCTTAGCTTGAGCCTCTTTGGCAGCCTTCTCAGCTCTCTCGGCCTCTGCCCTGGCTGCCTTCTGTTCATCAACTTCTGCCCTCAGCGACTTAAGGAGCTACACGACCTTGTCCAGATAGGCCTTATTTTTCTCGATCTAGCGATCAAACTTCTACTCCAGATCATCAGCAACTTTGCTCCTTATTGCCTCATAGGTAGTAACAGTTGCAAGCTACACAACCAAGGAAAAGTTTATTAATAAAAACACAAGTGTATAAAAATCGAGAAAGGAAAAGAAGAAATGACGAGAAGGTTTACCTCACTGAGTATAAGGCCCTTTCTGTTGGCCAAGTGCTCCCTGCTTGGCTTAGTATCGATTAAATGGTCGAGAAGGTCCTCGTCCATAGCTCTGTGGACGACAGGCTAAACTAGCCTGAGCTTGGGGCCCTTCCTATCCAACACGTCTAGACCCTTGATGGTAGGGTAGACAATAACTCCTTAGCCACCGCTTGGCCTTGGCATATGTCTTGACATGCCGAGCAAGAACTTCTTCTGGATGAAGTGTCATCGACTCCCTTTTGAGGAAGCCTCCTCTAGCACCGGTCTCAACCCTTTGCCATTTCTGAGCAGGGGTCCTCTCCCCGGCATCAGCTTCCTCTGTCTCAGTTTGATCGACATGTCTCATGGCCTCCTCGGTTTTATGAGCTATAACTTGGGAACCTTGTCCCTCCTCAGCGTGGGCCTCTTGCCCTTTAGTCCCTTCCTCGGTTGGGGCACCAACACATCTCATCGGCTTCAATGGCAGAGCGGCCTCCTTGGTTGACAACACAACCTGACGGGCAACAACGTCATCCCGTCTTTTGTTTCTAGCCGAGGACCTGGAGGTCCTTCTTTTCAACTTCATCAGAGCTTGGGGATCTAGTATTTCCTCCTCCATTTTCTTAATCTGCTCCTCAGTTAAATCTGAAAAAGACGAGGAAGACAAGTTATTAGGAAAGTGAAGATGAAGGATAAAATAACAAGCAAAATTGCACAAGTTTGGAAAGTCGAGAAGGGAGAAAAATTACAGTCGACTACACCATCCTCGGCAAGACACCTATCATCATAGAGTTTGCAGATGTCGCACTTATCATGAAAAACAAGGTCGAGATGCACCCTCTAGTCTGGGAACCTATTCCCTCTCACAATGGGGACGAGGGGCACCAAACCATCCAAGGGCCCATGCATGATCCCGGCTTGCACATAATACCTATGGTCGGTCTCTAGATTTGACCAACACAGAGTCCCCACCTCGGCAAATTGTCTTAGTCTCTTAATCAATTGGCCTTTTCACTCCGGCCTCCACACCTGTTCAGGCACCCCTGGAAACTTAGAAGGGTAGACGGAGGCCGAGCTGAAATTGTTTATAAAAGAAGTGGACATAATTGAGGCTATACATGAAGTCCTTCATTGCCTCCTTATCTTTTACAGGAGCACCGGGGAGGTACGAAAGACGATACTCATCCCTTGACACCTCATACTTGGAGTGCAACTTCTCAATCATTGGCTCTCCGGCTTTAATAGGCTTGGGCCAAGGGGTATAAGTTCTACCTCGGTTGGACCTACCATGACCTCTCCCTCGGTTGCCAGCCTGCCTGGGCTTCCTCGACAAAAGTGTCAACGATCCTCCCAGAAGTCGAGGGACCAATTTGACGAGCAAGGTTACTTCCTCTTCCCATCATAGCTGTATAAACAAAAGAACAAGGATTAGATTTTGGCTAAGTCATGTAAAGACGAGGACAAGGAAGTATCCCTCCCCGTCCAATTATATAAAATGTCGAGGAGGGATCCTTACCCAGCAAAGGACGCTCCACATGGTCAAACTTCAGATAATAAAGGTTCATGTGATCAAGGATCACAGTCCAATTGTGGAACAACGTTGGAGAATCTACATCAAGTCGTTCTATCCTAAACCGACTAGGGTAATGCATGTCGGTTCTAAGAGATTGGTACCTCGTCAGTATCTCCCAATCTCATTCAAACTCAACATCATCCACGGACCATCAATTCTTTGGTAAATTCTAAGGTTTTGGGTGTGGTAGCAGTACAAGGCATGGGGGTTACTTCTCCAAGTACGAGCCATGGCTACGAACGAGGAAGACACAAGAAAAGCTCAAGAAAAGCTTTAAGAGCACCAACAATGGCGGTTTGAACAAACCCACCAAGAACAACACCAAAACCCAGAAAATCAAGTAAAATGCGAGAGAAAAGAGAAGATTTATACATGAATTTGAACTTTGTTGATGAGAAACTCGAAGGAATCAAGTACAAATCCCAGAATTTGACAAAGAAATCAAGAACTCAAGAAACAACTTACTGTTTTTCAAAGCTTATAGCCCTCTCTCAAACTTGAATAGTGATAAAAGAGTAGAAATGAAATGGATTTGGCTTTTTATACCCAGATCTAAAACGGGTATGGGTTAAAAAACGGGTAATGCGCCGTCTCCACCTCTCCACATTAATGTTCCAGCATGTTCCCAAGGGGAATGTCCCGTCAATAATGGGGCGCATTCCCAAACGTGTAATAATCGGCGTATAAATGATTACACCTCGTGATTCGAAACAACCCGTTCGTATCCGTTTAAGCCGAGGTCGAGCACCACTTCCTCCTCGGCATAGCCGAGATAGAAAGTTGGGGGCCACTAAACGGTATAAACCGAGGTACGAACATGGGACATAATCGAGCAATGCCCAATGGATTAGGCCCAAATATAATCTATACAAGTCTCAAATACGACATAGGAAATAGACTTCATTACCTATGCTCGTAATGGCTACTCGTCATTTTCCACTATATCGACTTAGACATAGAAGAGAGAATAAAATGACTAAGGCTGAGAAAGGACATATGCCGACAAGGCACCTACAAAAGTCGAGGAGGGCATCCCGGAAAGGCCGACCAACGCCTCCTCAGTCATCATCAAGACAAGGGAAATGGGTCTCCCTGCCCTTGTTCTCCTCTACCTCGGCATTTATACATGTCGACCAACATCATATGCCGAGGATCATGCCTGCTAGGCATACATATAGAAGGCACTTATAATCCTATTACAACAAGGACTTTGGAGAATTATAATACAACTAGTATTATAACCCTCCTTTCACACAACTTTCTATTCAATGATAGCCTCTACATCCTACACCTATAAATACAAGTCATAATTCACATAATTTTGGTAAAGCATCTTTTGAATCTCAACTATTGTCAATTGATTTGCTCTTTATATCACACAAAAATTTACTCTCACGCCGGAGTGCCTTCGCCGGTGAAGTCCTGACTTAGTTTACGTGTTTGTTCTAATTTTTCAGGCTATTCAAACATAAAGAATACAACCTATCGATAGATTTGGGCTGATCTCTGAACGTTTTTGATATCATCAGCGTCTTTTGATCATCTACCATGATAGTTTTTTCCATAATTTATTTAAGTGAAAAATTATGTTTTTTTCAATACCATTTTTGAAAGTTTTATAGTTTGTTATTAAAAACTTATCTTTATAAATTGTTTTTAAACGTAAAAATTTCATCGATTACAAAATATAATCTTTTTCATAGCAAAAAAATAAAATAAAAAATTCTTACGATTGTGGATGCTCTACGGTTAGTAAAATTCATCAAATCAAACTATTTATAAAAAGCGGTGGATTCAAAATTTTATTTCAATGTGGGACAATTTTTTTCACTTTTTCTAATAATACTATTTTCCAATGATACTATTAAAATCATATCACTACAAGAAAGGAGGCTATTTACGGCGGTTAAAATCCGTCGTATATAAAACGCGCCCCGTCGTATATACTATTTACGGCGGACTAGCCGCCGTAAATAGTCAGCCGTATAAAACATCGCCGTATATAGTATTTACGGCGGGATATCCGCCGTAAATACTATATACAGCGGAATTATCACCGCCGTATATAAATGAAATACATACGTATATTACTGGCGTATTTGAGTAATCTTTATACGGAGGTCGTTGTAACCGCCGTAAATAAGAGACGAGTCGTCCGCTCTGTCACGAGTCGTCCCAATTGCACCCCCAACAGGTTCCCTCGTCCCCCCTTGGGGACGAGTCGTCCATGCCCATTTTATACGGCGGATGTGGTCACCGCCGTAAATGACTTGTTAGAGACGAGTCGTCCACCAGGGCACGAGTCGTCCCATTTGCACCCCCTCCAGGTTCCCTCGTCCCCCCTTTGGGCACGAGTCGTCTAGGCCTTTATTTACGGCGGATGAAGGGTTCCTTGAAGTAAATAAGCCTATTTTTTTCCCATTCTGTATAATTCACTTTCCCCAAAAATACATTCGCAAAAACCAAATTCAACTTTGTACACACACAATGCAACCTTGTATATAACCAAAAATACACTCGCATGATCAATGTTTACAATCTATATAATAACTATTAACACAAAATTAATGTTGAATGTATCCAAACATAATAACCATTATACAAAAAGTTAGTTGTTGAATGTATCCAAAACTCAATCAATGTCTAAAATCCACAACTTTGAGAAACATATCACCACCTATTCATTACCGTCTTTTCCACGTTGTTCCATAAAACAGCGTTTCAAATCATCAATTTGTTGTTAAAGCTGTTGGCGTTGCTCCTCATTTTGTTGGCGTTGCTCTGAAGTTGCCTTTCAAAATCTGCTCGACGGATGCCACCGCCTCCAATCTGGTTGTCACGAGAAGTTGAGGATTTACCAAACACCTTAGTTTTGTTAACACCGCCTCCCATACATCGCACTCTCCCGTGGTCATCGGTGCCCATCATACCTGTAAAAATCTTTTGCGCGCCACAGGAGAGTTTTGTTGCTCCTACGCGGCTCATCAATTGCATCATTAAACGTTTCTTTGTAACAAAAACAACATGTTCAATATAAATGTTGTAACTTTAATTAATATTATGAAAATGAAGTTAGAAATGAAAAAAGTATTCTATAGAATAACAAAACTGAAACAGAAAAGGTTGAAACTTTAACTTACAATCATTTGAGAGGTTTCTTGATCTGCAGGTGTTTTGCCCGTGCGCGTAGCTATGAACAAGCTTACGCGATCAGTTGGTAAACCCTCGTCGTCTCTCTACAATTTATAATAGAATCATTTGACCAAAAAAAATATTTATATACAATACAAAAAGCAACATTAATTGACAACTGAGAACTAAATTGAACGATGACAAACCTCTTTTATGACTTTGGGATGGGACTTTTTTCCGATCCGGTTCAGGCACGCTTGCTTTTCTCGATTCGCTTTATTTGTTTCTGATATTTCCTGGAAAAAAAGAAGAAGATAATATTAGTATTAATTTGACTACTTATATAAGACATTCACGATAATAGATTGAGATTAATTTGAAATATACCCGAGCCTTTCCGTACCAGCATCACTTAACAAGTTCGGCCCGTTGACCATGTGCAACGCACCCATGGGGTGGGTGAGCCAATGCGTCCCGGTCGGATTCATACATCTTATAAAACTGTTTCAACTGACATTTCCATATTACAAAGTCATAACTGAGTAATATTCATAACAAAGTCATACCTGAGTAATACTTATTATATGCTTGTCTCACCTGGTATTTCCAGTCACGCCACGCTTTATTGAGAGCAATATTCATAACTGGGTAATACTCCAGGACGCATTTGTATTATCCTATATACACAATTAAACAAAGAAAAAAAAACAATTGTTAGAGAATCATAAGACTTTTGACTACGTACTAGAGATTTATGTAAGAAATATGGATTACAACTTACCAGAACGTCATTCCATACGGCATCTATGCACTCATGGTCCATCTGAGGCCACTCTTTAGTTAATGGGAAATGTTCCCCATTTCTAGCAAAATGTCCTAGCTGAGTAGCTAGTTTTGCCATTTTCCCACCAACTGGTTGACCATATTGATTCCATATTATATTCAATCTCTCTTTACCCCATTTTCTGGTTGGTTTTTCCAGCCCTCTTCCTTTACGGTTCGAGCCCTGACCTGTTATTAATTTTTTTCTTGGCGACATATCTGTCATATGACAATTCAATTCTAGCACAAAAATTGGATAAACCAAGTAAAGGACCCAAAAAAACAGTCTTATAATATATGTATAAGACCTATAAATTTATTATAGGTCTTATGTATCTTATATAAGACCTATAAACAGCAACAACAACACTCAAAATGAAAACAACAACAGCAACAGCAAACAACAACAGCAACAGAAACAACAACAGCAACAGCAAACAAACCAACAAATGTCTAAGGGGAAATGTTCAATGAGCCACAGTTCTATATTTCATGGATAAAACAGCTGCAATATTGATATAATAAGCTGAAATCGCAACAGAAAAAACAAGACAGAAAAAACAGCTGCAACATTCAAAGATGCACCAAATACATCTTCCTTGAGAACTTCCTTTCTCTTTCTAAGAAATAGTGGGAGAAGGAGCTTTGTTCAACATTCAAAGATGCACCAATTGTATTTTCTAATCTGAAATGTTCAATGGTCTGGGAAAAACAGCAACAACAACAGCAAACAACAACAACAACCTAGGTTTCTATTGGCTTTGCAAAAAGAGTATGTCATTCCCACACAACAAAAAAGTTCTAAACTAAATAGCTACTTCCCGTGAATTGGTGAGGAAAGCAAGTGATTAAAAACTGGGATATTCTTGGATTAGATATTCGCAAGTTTCTATCTTCAATGCGGAAGTGGATCGATCGACAAATAATGAGATCAACGATACGGGAAAATAATGGCACGGACGGATAATAATGAAACTAATCAAGCACAAGAGAACACGGGAATTTACGTGGTTTAATCCGGTCAAGGCAAGCAGCAATTCCACTACAAAATATGAGAAATGACAACATAGATGATTCACAATTCACAAACAACCTCAAACCCAATTACATCCACATATACCTACATGCATACATACATAATTGATGTATGACATATGAATTAATCTTGGTGGATTTGTGGCCTACGGAAAATTGAAAATGTAAAATCAAGATTTGAAACATATACAATTAAGGACTACATAAACGAAGCCAATCACTATAAATTATTTCCATCAGATAAAAATGAATTGGTGCAGGGGGTATTTAGAAAATGGCTCATTACATTTACAAGCTCACTAAATGGCTCAAAAAATTAGTTGGTTAAATATTTTAGATTGCAGCAGGAAAAAATGAAAGTTTTCACTTAATGAAGAAACACATAAAATTTGAAAAGCAACAGCAAACAACAACAACAACAACAACCTAGGTTTCTATTGGCTTTGCTCTGATAGTCATGAAAAGGTAAATTGTAAAGTTGGCTCTACTTTCTACAACACAACAACACAACAAAAGTAATCTACTTATATTTTTGTAGTATATACGACTCTGTGAGATCAAGCTGTAGCATCAAACAAGTAATATCATTTCATTTTTTTATGTATACGACGACAACAGCAGCAACAATAATAACAACAGCAGCAACAATAATAACAAAGCCTTTAGACCTACAACCTTATGAAGTTGCACCAAATAAGTGAGCTAGTATCTTGCTCACCATGACCCCAGCTATAGCACACCACCTAATATTTTACTAATGTAATAGTAATTACTTAGTAAACCCTTTAAAAAAAAAAGAGTTTTCTTAAGATTTTGACAATTTCTATAGTTTTAAAAATAAAAGTGAAAATTCTAATAATAATACTCTATACTTTTTTTGGAAAACATTTGCTAAAACTACATTTAGCCTACCCAGACGTGTCCAAAAGGTTATAACCGCCGATTAACGATTATAATCGGCGGTTAAAAAAACCGTTAACACTTAATCGTAACCTAACCGTTAACCGTGTACTAACGGTTACGGTTAGCCGGTTAACGGTTATAAACGGTTAATACGGTTTATCCGGTTAAACGGTTAACTAAATCTTTTTTTTTCAAATTAGTCCTTTTAACGGAATTTTTAACAAATTCTGTTAAAATTTCTTTGAAAAAATGCTTAGTCACAGCCAAGGCAAAGGCCACGGCCACGGCCAGCCACGTCCACGGCCAGCCAATGCAACGGCCTATTGATGCCAAGCCCACTCATATATAAGCAAGCACCACATTTTCTTTGTTATTCATTCGATGTGGGATAAGTGACCAAGGCCAAGGCCACGGCCGAGCCTAGGCTGCCATTTAGTTTCCTTTGTTTTTTATGTGGGATAATGACCAAGGCCAAGGCCACGGCCGGTCAAGGCAAAGGCCACGGCCGAGCCAAGGCCAAAGCTAATTTTTGGAAAATATAATTAGATTTTTTATTTTGTTTAAAAATATTATTTATTTTTGACAAATAATAAAAATAAGTGGTAATATTTTATATATATATATATATATATATATATATATATATATATATATATATATTTAAAATTTTTGTGTGTGTATCAATGCATGCATGGATAGATACAAAGATATAATTTATTGATAATAATAATTTGATAATTTAAAATCTTGAGAAATATTAATATACCTAAGTAATAAATTGATATTAATAAATTATAAAAAAAATACTTATTAACAATAATATAAATTTAATTTATAAAAAAAATATTAATAATGCTTATTACTACATCCCAAATCTCATATACATATATGTGTATGCATGTATCTATCTTTGTATCTATGTGTATGTATATATAAATATGTATTTATATAAAAACATATATGTGGATATACATATATGTGTATGCATGTATCTATGTATGCATTGATACACACACACATATATGCATTGATACACATATATATGTGTGTGTGTGTGTACCAATGCATGTATAAATACATGTATGCATGTATATATGGATATGTGTTTATATAAATATATGTATATCTATCAATGCATACATAGATAGATACAAAGATAGATACATACATACACATATATGCATTGATACACATATATGTGTGTGTGTATCAATGGGTACACATATATGTGTGTGTGTACCAATGCATATATAGTAACATAGATAGATACATGCATACATATACATGCATCGATACATATATATGTGTGTGTGTGTGTGTACTAATGCATGTATAGATACATGCATTGATACACATATATGTGTGTGTGTATCAATGAGTACACATATATGTGTGTGTGTACCAATGCATACATAGTAACATAGATAGATACATGCATACACATACATGCATTGATACACATATATATGTGTGTGTGTACCAATGCATGTATAGATACATGCATTGATACACATATATGTGTGTGTGTATCAATGAGTACACATATATGTGTGTGTGTACCAATGCATACATAGAAACATAGATAGATACATGCATACACATACATGCATTGATACACATATATGTGTGTGTGTGTGTGTACCAATGCATGTATAGATACATGCATTGATACACATATAGAGTTTAGGGTATAGCAATTAGGGTTTAGGGTATAACAATTAGGGTTTAGGGTTTAGGGTTTAGAGTATGAAATACTCCCTCCGTCCCACAATACTTGACACACATTTCTATTTTGGGCGTCCCACTGATAAGTCACACTTCCTAAAATCGCAAAGAATCTTTACTATTCCCTCCACTCATTCTCTCTCCTACATTATTTTAATACTCACAACACCATTATAATTTACTATTCTCTCCACTCATTCTCTCTCCTACTTAACTATCTACACTCACAACACATCAACCTTTTTACTTTTTCCTTAATTCCCGTGCGGAACAGTAACTGTGTCAAGTATTATGGGACGGAGGGAGTATATGATTTTAGGATTTAGAGTTTAGGGTATAGAGTATGGAATATAATTGTAGATCATATACTAAAATGTCATATATATATAATATATCCTATATCGTAAACCCTAAATCTAAATGTAGATTTAGGGTTTAGTCTAAATATGATATTTTAACAAAATTATCTTAATATTTATTTTGGAAAGGAGAGTATAATAATTTTAAATTAGTAACAAAATATTTATTTTGGATAGGAGTGTATATCAATTTTAAATTAGACAAATTTTAAATATATTTCATAAATTTATATATATATATATATATATATATATATATATATATATATATATATATATATATATATATATATATAAAATTGCCACTTATTTTTATTATTTGTCAAAAATAAATAATATTTTTTATACAAAATAAAAAATATAATATTAAGATGCTATTTATTTGTCACAAAAAAAAAATAAATTGGCCTTGGCTCGGCCGTGGCCTTGCCTTGGCTTGGCTGGCCGTGGCCTTGGCCGTAGCCTTGAGGATAATATCCCACATCGAAAGCAAAGTAAAGTAATCCAAGGCACGTGGCTCGACTGGCCTTGGCGTTGGGATTGGCCGACCATGGCTCGGCCTTGGCCTTGGGATTGGCAGGCCATGGCCTTGGCCGTGGCCATGGGAGGTTATCCCACATTGAAAAAAAAATGAAATTTACATGTTCTAGCCTCTATATAATGAGGCTCAAGTGAAGGTTTTATATTGTTTTTGGGCTGTGGGCAAATAGCCAAGGTTTTGGACAATTGGGCTTGGATAAATTTTGTTAAAAATTTATTTTAAAATCCTAATCCGGTTATAATCGTCGGTTAGCCGGTTTGAAAAATCTTTAACCTTAATCGAATCGGTTAACCGTCATTTTCGGTTAATCAGGTTACGGTTAAACCGGTTAACGGGTTTGACCGGTTAGTTGACCGGTTAAAAATTGTCGGTTAATCGGTTTCGATTAAATTTTGGACACGTCTAAGCCTACCGAACAAGCTACCAACCAATCCCAATCCACACACACCTCTACGTGCACTACACGCGCACAAGCGATGCACAAACCACCTCAGCAAATGTTCAGCACGCGCTTTTTAAAGCGTGAACCAATCATTACAAAAGAAAGTACAGAAATTCCCTTTTGGACAAAATTACAAAACATAATCTCTCCATAATCTACGTTGATAGAGAAAAGAGATAATTTTAGTCAAACTACCGGTCGGTCAGTCAGTCGGAATGAAATTCAAATTCATCCCAAATTCAAATTCATATTAAATTCACGCGTCATCGTTAATAGCTGCAAGCAACAACCAGCAGTAGCAGTAGTAGTAGTCGTCGTCATGAAATCCGTGTAGTAGTCATCGTCCCCAAATTTCTAGAGAGAGAAAGTTGTAATCTTTAATTTTCTTAGAGAGAGAAAATCGGCAAGTAGCCTTCTTCTTCGTGGATTCCGTCGTTTTTTGGGATTGTTTAACGTTTTCATGTGACGGAGATATCATTGCACCGGCGGCCGGCTGTCATTTGCTCCGGGGCAGATAATTTATTTGATATTTTGTTTCAAGGTTTGGTTTTGTTGTATTTTGTTTTCTCCGTACTTTGAATGATTTGAATTTAAGTTTATATCTTTGCATTTGCGTTTGATTTGATTTGATTTCTAGTTACTAGGGTTTTTAAATTTTGGCTTACTGTTGTCAGTTAGTTCATTTTGACATTTTAGGGTTTGTTTTGTTTGATTTGAGCTTGATTTTGGATTTATAGGAGTTATATACAGGTTGGGTTTGAGCTAAAGATTTTCATTTCCAGTTAGTGTTTGAGGTGAGTTAGTTCAGTTTGACTTTTTGTTTGAATTGAGTTTCAATTTGGGTTAATTGAGGTATTGACAGAGGTGAATTTTTGCTACATTTTAGGGTTTGTGTTGGTGTGATCGATTACATTGAGAGATGGGTGATACTGAGAAAGGTGGAGGAACTGACATGATGCATAGGATGCAATCCTCATTTGGAACTTCATCATCTTCAATTCCGAAACCTATTTCTTTTAATCAACTTGATATACCTCAGTTGAATGCATCACAGTTTCATGCTCAGATGCGCCAGTTTTCATCGAATTTCCACAATGTTGATGGTGGTAATAAAAGAGTTGGTATTCCACCGTCCCACCCGCATATTCCCCCAATTTCGCCTTACTCGCAGATCCCTGTGACCCGACCAGGGAATCAGCAAATGGGTGGAAACCAGAATTTTACTCCGGGGCATTCTTCCCATTCGAGATCTTTGTCGCAACCCTCGTTCTTTTCGCTTGATTCCTTGCCCCCATTGAGCCCATCACCTTATAGGGATTCGCCTTCTGCACCTGCGTGTGACCAGTTGTCGGGTGATGTGTCAATGGAGGATCGTGATGGAGGTTCGCACCCACTATTGCCTCCTTCGCCTTTTGGTGGGAGGGTTAGTTCTACTCGGGTCGGGGAGAGTCTTCCTCCTCGAAAGGCACATAGGAGGTCTAATAGTGATATTCCATTCGGGTTTTCTACAATAATGCAGTCTTCTCCACCATTGATCCCACTGAGGGGTCCGGTTAGTTTGGAAAGGTCTGCATCTGCTAGGGACCATCCTGGGGCAATGCCAGTTCAGTTGGTCAAACGTGAATTGAGCTGGGAAAAGGGTGTTGATGGCAATGCAGAAGGAATGGGGGAGAGGAAATCTGAAGGGGAGGTTGTGGACGACTTATTTTCTGCGTATATGAATTTGGAAAATATTGACACATTGAACTCTTCTGAGACTGATGACAAGCAAGGAACCGAGAATCGTGAAGATTTGGATAGTCGGGCGAGTGGTTCGAAGACTAATGGTGGTGATAGTAGTGATAATGAAGCTACAAGCAGTGTGAATGAAAGTGGTCAGAGCATGCATAAATCAGGTATCTCATCTATGTCAGGGAAAAGAGAAGGGCTTAAAAGAAATGCAGGGGGAGACATTGCTCCAACAACGAGGCACTACAGAAGTGTCTCTATGGATAGTTTTATGGGGAAAATGAACTTCGGAGATGAGTCACCTAAACTGCCTCCATCTCCTGGTGAGCTCCCTGGTCAACTATCACCGAGTGAGTCAATTGATGGAAATCCAAATGGTTTTAGCTTGGAGTTTGGTAATGGTGAGTTTAGTGGGGCTGAGCTCAAGAAAATCATGGCAAATGAGAAGCTTGCTGAGATAGCACTAAGTGACCCCAAGCGTGCCAAAAGGTGATTTTGTTTTCTTAATGTTGTTGCTTTCTTTTTTTTTTTTTTTTTTTATGTAACTGTTACTGATTTTATTTTCGTTTTTGGTCTGGCATAGGATTTTGGCTAATCGTCAGTCAGCTGCACGTTCCAAAGAACGAAAGATGCGATACATTTCAGAGTTAGAACACAAGGTTCAAACTTTACAGACTGAAGCAACAACATTGTCTGCACAGCTTACATTATTGCAGGTAATTTTTCATAAACTGTTGGACTCATTTTCGTTTTAAATTGTTCCTTTGCATTTAAATGTTTTTTCTTGTTTGCTTGCAGAGAGATGCATCTGGACTTTCTAGCCAAAACAATGAGCTAAAGTTTCGTCTACAAGCAATGGAACAACAGGCTCAGCTTCGAGATGGTATGTATTTTTCCTTATTGCATGAATTTTTAGTCCTATGTTCTATTGCCCAAAAGGTGGGTCATGTGGGTTACATGCTTGTATGCAGTATCTATTGGCATTCAGCTTGTTATAATGTATATGTTCTGCTGCGTCTTTGATGTACACAAAGTATGGGCTGTAACTCCAGAGAGCCTTTACGGTTGGAAATGTCACATGAATTAGGAGATTTGAGGGATTCTTCCTTAAAAATTATGGGTGGCCAGAGATCCTATTCGGTTGGAAATATCTTCCAAAAGCTATGCATTTACAATAAGTCCATTTAAGCTCTTTAATTCTCGAGAAGACTATGCTTGAAGATGAAAATGCTGCCATTAGAGTGGTAGCTGCAACTGTGAAATTGGATTTTGATTTAATTGGAATATTCTCAGTGCTTGTTTGGTTTGCAACACCACTATCCTATTTGTTGCTATTATAATACAAATTTCACTTCATGATAATTCAAGTGGCATTGTATGGAATTGCTACTTCTGCTTACCAAATGAGCACTTGATATTTTGATTTGGTGGGGAGAAGAAAACCATTTCCTTCTGGCTAGTGTCTCAAGATTTTAGTCTTTGAAAAAGCCTTGCATGGGTAGATGAAAGGTGCCATATGTAATTTGCGGCAAATATTATTGAAACAAAGCGCATAAACATTTAGGTTTTGACCTACAAATTACACTTGTAAGACCGTAGCTACCAATCCAACAAAAGATGGTTAGAAACTGATGTCTAATGAACCGCTCTGTCCAAATGTGCAACTCATCTTCTTCCTAAATGGTTTGTGCCCTTAATCCCTAGCATTTAATGGTCACACTCGTCTAAGTTTCATTGCCATCTTATCTGTTTCCCTTTCGATCCTGACAAGTAAACTCTTTTTTTTTTCTGTGTGTATGGAGATATGCTCAAAGTGTAATTAGTTAGCTTCATGTAAAACAAACCAAGATTGTTAGAGGCCCTTAAACATCAAAATCAATTCATGTGCATATGGGTGATACCCTGAATCTGGAGCTATGTACACTTGGGCTTCAAGGGATCTAGTCCGTGACCAATTAAGAGGATAATGCTTTGAACAATGAGACATTAGTGATCCTGCGGATGAATTCCTAGCTCCTCAGCCATCAAAAAGGAAGCAAAAGTAATTTCCGCTTCAACTTGGTTTACACGTTCTTGTAGTAGACTAACCTTATGTTACATTAGATCAGGTGCATGAGGACATACCTGTTACGTCATAGGGGATTATAATATGATTATCACGAACAAGACCCATATTTCCGGTGGTGACTAACTAAAACTGTGATTCATCTTTTTTTTTTGTAAATGTAGTCTAATTCATGTGTGGGGTTTGCTCTGGGTATAGGGGATCGGTCCAAATTGCTGGCTACACCTGCCATTAACCTAGTTTTGTCAAGGTAGATAGTGGATTCAATACTTGACTGTTTCTAAAATCCACGTATGCGTAATTTATGACAATGCTGTTTACTTGCTATAAGAGTTTTTTCTTTTCATTCATTTTCGTTTTTTGCACCAGGTAAGTCTTGTCTTGGAGTATTTAGCTAGGACAGCTAAGAACACATTTGATTTAGTACCCCAACTATAGGGTTTGTTTGGCTTTCATAGCTAAACTAGTTTTCGTTGCAACCGAAGTAACCCATTTGTTTTGGATGCTTGTTTAAGCTACCTAAGGCTAACGACATTCATTTTTTCAATTAAATGACATGTGCAATGCATGTAACCCACTATTTAAAGGGCAAATAGGAAAAACAATTCAAGTTAATATAACATAACTATAAAGGTTTTATGTGTAAAATTAAAAAGTAAAAGGGCTACAATGCAATTTTATATATTAGCCCCCTCCCCTCCCCTCCCAATCCTAACTCCTCATCCCTCTTCCACCCACTACCAACGCCACACCTCCATAGCCGCCCCTACTCCTTCCTCCCACCTCCATAGCTTCCCCATCCCATCCTATTCCCGAATCGCCACACCCACCTCCCCACCCAGATCGCCATTGCAAGTTCAAGATCTGAAGAAAAAAAATTAGATCTGAACTCTCCTTTCTTCTTCTTCCCGCACTGCAACGATGCCATCCACACCGCCACCATTCCTTTTTCATAATTGATTTGTAGGTACACACTTGGGTTCATTCATGGCTTCCCTCCTAGCCAGCAGCGGAATCTCCGTCTTCTCTCCACAACCTAACACAAAACCCCACCGCCCACTCTTCCCAACTCCGCCACCCATAACTGTTCCTACCACCGTCCATTGCCACCCTGCAACAAATCTACCCTTGCTATCTCCACATCCCACTTTCCAGATTTCGCCCAAATCCATTAGAGACTAAATTAATCTCTCCCCAGCCAATCCTCCCTCCTCCCCGATCCCTTTCTCTTCTCTCTGTTCTCTCTTCTCTCTTCTCTCTTCCTTTTCTGAATTCAAAATAATGTAAATGAAGGTAGTTGTTGATTGAATTTTTGATTAAGGGAATTAACGGAATAGATGGATACATTGTAGGGTAAGGCCTTGATTAGTGACAGTACGGTAGCGTTGGAGGGAGAGTAGGAGGTTGGGGAGTGGATTGAAATGGTTTTAGTGGTGGGATTGAAGGTAACATTGACGGAGCCGAAATTGCCGGTGGCGCCAGTGGTCTGGAATAGGGTTGTTATAAGTTTGCCGGAAGGTGGGAAGCGGTGGAGATCAGATAAGGAGAGGTGGTGATGAACGGAGAAGAAGACTAGATAAATTTAGGTTGGAAGATGGACTATTTGTAAATTATAATTTTAAACTATAACCCATTTTAAATTATTTTAGTTCACCTTTTTACTTTATTAATTTACACTTAAAACCTTTAATAATTGTGTTGTTTCGGTTGCAATTATTTTCTTGTTCTACCCTTAAAAAATGGGTCACATGCATTGCACTGACATGTACTCCCTCTGTCCCATAAGTCTTAAGAAAACTTTCCATTTTGGGCATCCCATAAGTCTTAAGAAATCCCAAAAAGGAAACCTTAAATCACTATTCTCTCCACTCATTCTCTCTCCTACATTATTTTAATACTCACAACACATTATAATTTACTATTCCCTCCACTCATTCTCTCTCCTATTTAATTTTTCACACTCACAACACTTCTTCCACTCATTCTCTCTCCTAATACTATAATAATATTCCTTAATTCCCGCGCAAAATGGAATCTTCTTAAGCTTAATGGGACGGAGGGAGTATATTTAACTTAAATAATTGATGTTGTTAGCCCTAGGTACCTTAAACGAGCATACAAAATAGATGAGTTAATATGGTTGCAACGAAAACTAGTTTAGGTATGAAAACCAAACAAAACCTATAGTTGGGGTACTATATTTGCATTTTTTCCTTTTCTTTTTCTCAGTTGACATGCCTGGAATTTTTGCATGTCAGTAGTGATGGTTTAGTTCAAGATTGAAAACAGTTCTTTGAAAGGGATTTTAGTTAGTAGTTTTACCTTTCAAGATGTCCTTTCTATTTTCAAAAGCGCACAATTTAAGATTCTTGCTTTAAAAACTACCCGTAAAGATTTCGAGCTTCCAAAATTATCCTATTTATATAAAATCTGAAACTTATAGAGGTTTTTTTTTTTTGAATTATAGGAACTAGAGGATAGTTGTTCGTTAATCTGTAAATATATGCCTTCCAAAATTATCCTATTTATACCTGCTTGTTCCCTTTTGAAGTTGCACAATAAGGCTCCGTTTGTTTGGGGAAATATGTTTTCGAAAAACGTTTTCCTAGTGTTTTCCTAGTGTTTGGTAAGCAACGGAATGGAAATATTTTTCGGAAAATGTTTTTCTCACTTTTAGTAGTAAAATGACTTACGGATTTTTCCTAATTAAAACATTTTCCAAAAAATGGGAACAACCTCACACACACGCCTAACTTTCCATATACCCCCATGTTACCCACCCCACATCAACCACCCCCTACCCCATCCTGTCATAAAAAATATTTATATTAAAATTATTTTTTACAATTCCCCCCCCCCCACCCCCACCACCCCACCCACCCAGCGTCCCGTCGGGTTAAATTTTTTTTTAATTATTTTAAATTTATTTTTAATAACTCCCCACTCCCACCACCTCAACCACCACCACCTCAAGGTAAAAAATATTTTTTTTATTAATTTTAAAATATATTTTAACAACTCCCCAACTTCCGAGCAATTTTTTTTTCATATTAAAATTATTTTTTAACAACCCTTACCACCCCCCACCCACCAATCACCCTCTCACGGTCAAACTTTTTTTTTTACTAATAATTAAATTAATTTATTTTTTAACAACTCCCCCACCCAACCCCACTCCCCTACTCTTGGCTACCCACCCTACCCCCCCCACACACACTCCTGGGCTCTACCCTCCCTACCTCACACCCACACCCTACCCTATCACCACCCTAGCGTACCATCATCTTACCCTTTACATTTACCCCACCACCCTACCCTTCCCCTACTAATCCCCACTTCCATCACCCTACCCTACCCCATCCTATCTTTTTGAACTTATCTCAAATTGTGTATTTATCGAAAAATATTTTCCTTTAATTCATTAAACACGTGAAATATTTTCCGGAAAACATTTTCCTTACCAAACAGCCGAAAACATGTTTATGTCATTTTCCAGAAAACATTTTCATTTTTCGGAAAACATTTTACGGAAAATCATTTTTCGGAAGTCATTTTACGCGAAACAAACGGAATCTAAATATGGCCTTTTAGAACTGGGACTATCGGTTTGGGTTAAACCAAAAGATTGTCCTTTTTGACAAGTAGGAATGTTACTCAAAGATTTCGTACTGCATTCATAAGTTGATTGTGGATTGTTGAGTGAAAACAAAAATAAAATAAACATGCCTGATCTAGTATTATTTGTTTCAAATTTCTATGCTATTCGTTCATATCATCAAAGTATTCATGGGGGTTATTTTGTCAGCTCTAAACGAGGCGTTAACTGGGGAGGTTCAACGCTTAAAGATCATTGCAACATCAGAACTCAGTGCTGAGTCAGTAAAGTTTCAGCAACTTTCAATTAATCCTCAGATGTTTCAGTTAAATCAGCAGCAATCTTCCCAGCTCAACATGCATCAACTGCAACCACAGAATGGCAGTGCAACCAAGAATGAGTCAAACCAGTAACTTTACTTGCAGTTGCCTAGTTCGGGAACGCCTTGGAAGCGCAATTGTGTAATCTCTTCGTAATCAGTTCTTAATTTATACTCCACCCGTCCCTTAAAAGTAGTCCTACTTTTTAGTTTTTAACTTGATTGGGCATTGACTAAAAATTTAGGAAATCCTAATTAACCAAATGAAAATCTTAAAGTTGTTATTGGTAGTACTTTAAAAGGTGTATTTATAACAAGTTTTAAAATTTCATTTGGATAAGTAGTCTTTCCTAAATCATTGGTTAAAACTCAATCAAATTAACCACTAAAAACGCCTACTACATATGGGACATTGGAGTATCGGTAAGGATTTACATTCCGTGCATTCGTTCATTTTTTCTCTACTTCTCTCCAGGAGAACCATAGTAAGGTGTGGTGCTTGCAAACCTCACTCGCATCAACCTTGCCGGTTCATCCTGGATTCTAGCCATACCCAAGTATCTATATTTTAGTTTTGGGGGTAGTAAATTATGTTGGATATTATCTATAAACAGGCCAGATTTATAATGTTATATATTTTGGGAGTTAATATGTTATACATATTTGGAATTAAATCAAAATGTTTCCTATTTTTTCCTATTTTTATTTTATCAGTGTGCTATATTTGAGTATTCAGTAGAGTTCATTTGGCTAGTTGTCCCCAAGGCTAATGGTGTTAAAAATCCTCGGATAAAGGTATGCCCATGACCATTTAAATGGCAAATTTCTAAGTGTCCCAAGTGTAATAAAAAACAAGACAAATATAAAAAACACATGACAAATGCTCAGAGATGTGTGTGCATTTGTTTAGTTTTTTTTTTAAAAAAAAAATGGGAGCAGAAGCAAGAATAAATATTTGGAGTGCAAGTTTATTAGAGTTGAAAGAAGGGGTGATCACATTCGATATGAATATTGTTCAAGCCTTTGATATTTTTTTCCGCTTTACTGTGATATAAGTATATATATATACCAAAAAATAAACACAAGAATTTAAAAAAAGTAGGAGAGAATTAATGGAAAAAGGTGTTTGTGAGTATGAAAAATAAAATATGATAGAATAAGTGGATGAATAGTAAGTTGATTGATGTTGTGAGTATAAAAGTAAAACAGAAGAGAAAATGAGTGAAAGAAATAGTGTAAATTTTTTGTCATTTAGACAGTTTTCACTTACGTGAAACAAAAAAAAAAGAAAATAAGTATTTACTCAAATAGAACGGAGGAAGTATATTCTTTTTACTATCACTACATTATTTCTCTTCTTTTCCTTTTCTAAATTTTATTAACACATATTTCTTCTTTTAATTTACTTTTTTTCTTTCATCTTTTCTTTCACCCATTATAAAGATTCTTATTATTATTAGCAGACCCAAAATTCTTTTAAGACTAATGCTCTGTTTGTTCAGGGGAAAATATTTTTCGAAAAATGTTTTTCGCATTTTTCGATATTTGGTAAGCACCTAAAAATGGAGAAAATATTTTTCGAAAAATATTTTTTCCACTTTTCTAAATAAAATGAATTACAGATTTTTCCTCGATATTTCATTTTTCGGAAAATGTTAAACACCCTCACACCCTCACGTTACCCACCCCACATCAACCACCCCTACCCCACCCCTCCTCGTAAAAAAATTACTTGTATTAAAATTATTTTTTACAACTCTCTACCCCTGTTTAAAAATTTATATATTTTCTTACTCATTTTAAATTTATTTTTTAACATCTCCCCCCCTCACTTCAACCCCCCCCCATCACCCCGAGGTCAATTTTTTTTTTAAATTATTTTTAACAACTACCCCACGGTCCCCACCCAACCCCACTTCCCCCCACTATTAGCTACCCACCCCTACCCTCCACTCTCGGCTACCTATCCCTACCCTATCACCACCCTATCCTACCATCATTTTATTCTCTATATTTCCATCACCACCCTTGATGTGATTGCGAAATATAGATTTGGGCCTGAATAGTAAGTTAGGTCCAACCTGGCAAGATTGAGCGAGTGGGCCCAAGGAATAAGGTGGGTATTGTACGTAAGCCCATAAGTGTGAAGCGACATTCAAGTAAGGCAACAAGAGTAGTTGCGACATGAATAAGCGTGAGAATAAGCGATAAGCGAGAAGTACCTCGGCAAAAGAAGCGGCATGGCGGTGGAACTAGCAGGCGACAAGTATAGGACAATTATACATTTTTGGAATTAAATTAAAATGTTTCCTATTTTTTCTTATGTTTATTTTATCAGTGTGCTATATTTGAGTATTCAGTAGAGTTCATTTGGCTAATGGACCCCAAGGCTAATGGTGTTAAAAATCCTCAGATAAAGGTATGCCCATGTGTAGGAAAATAAATTATGATTTTTCCAAAACTTGTGTTTATTATTGATGAATATATGAGATACAAAAGAGAGTCCTATTCTAAAAAGGAAAGATTAAAACAAAGAAGGAAATCAAAGGAATTAAAGGAATCTGGCGGAAATTGGGAACTAAATCTCGTCAGATTTTGGTCCTGGGCGATCGCCCACTGGGACTTGGGCGGTCGCCTACTTGAACAGAGGCTTCAACGTTTGTTTCGTGTTGATCCTGGGCAGTCGCCCACTTGGCTTGGGTGGTCGCCCCTTGTACAGAAAGTTCAACGTCGTTGATTTTTGCTCTTGGGCGGCCGCCCACTTGGCTTGGGCAGTCGCCCACTTGCACAGAAGAATTGACGTTGCTTGAAACTGGTGTTGGGCGATCGCCCACTTGTGCAGGAACCTCAGCATCATCTTCACACCCTCCCTCAAGTTGAGCATGGAGATTAAGAATGCCCAACTTGCTAACCAGTAAATCAAACTGTTGTTTGCCAAGAGCTTTAGTAAAAATATCTGCCAGCTGCATTTTAGTAGGAACATGGGAAGGATAAGGCCATCCGAAATGGCGTCACGGATAAACTGGCAGTCAATTTCAATATGCTTTGTCTGTTCATGAAATACGGGGTTTTTGGCGATATCAAGAGCTGGCTGACTATCGCAGATGTGGATTGCCTTCGGATGATGTACACCAAGGCTCAAAAGTAATCCCTTCAACCATTTCAATTCACAGGTAAGGGCAGCCATAGAACGGTATTCAACCTCGGCAGATGAACGAGACACATTGGTTTGTTTCTTCGTCTTCCAAGATATAGGAGAATGCCAAGAAACACAAGCCATCCAGAAAGAGAACGTCGAGTAATAGGGCAAGCGGCCCAATCTGAATCACACCAACCTTGTAGCGTGAGCTCACTATCAGCACAAAGAAGGATACCCTGACCAGGTGTGCTTTTGAGATAATGAACAACTCGCAGTGTTGCATCCCAATGATCCTTGCGAGGATCCTTCATAAATTGGGACAAAATGTGAACCGAGTATGCCAAATCTGGACGGGTGACTGCTAAGTAAATGAGACGACCAACCAATCGTCTATAACGTTTTGGATCATCCAGAAGATCACCAGTGGCAAGACCGAGTTTATGATTCGGTTCAATAGGAAAGCCAGATGGCTTTGCTCCCAATAGACCAACCTCGGATATAATGTCCAAGGTATACTTGCGTTGGCACAAAAACATGCCAGATGAGCTACGAGCAACTTCAATGCCCAAAAAATACTTCAAGGAGCCAAGGTTTTTCATCTTGAAACATTCACTTAGATACATTTTGAAAGACTGTAAGGCAGCGGAATCGTTCCCAGCATAAGATCGTCAACATGCACAAGAATGTTCATATGAATTGTACCTTTTGTGAATGTGAACAAGGAATAATCAGAGTAAGACTGCAAGACCCCATAGTGTTTCAAGAAAGTCACTAGCTTAGCGAACCAACAACGCGGGGCCTGCTTCAGGCCATAAAGGGATTTGCGGAGATGACAAACCATATTAGGTTGATTGGAATGAAAACCCGGAGGAGGTTTCATGTAGAGCTCTTCCTGAAGATCACCATGCAGGAAAGCGTTATGCACATCCATTTGATGCAGTTCCCGATTCTTTGAGGCAGCAATGGCAAGAAAGGCTCGAACGGTGACCATCTTGGCTACAGGAGCAAAAGTTTCCGTGTAATCAATCCCTTCTTTCTGATGATTACCAAGAACCACCAAACGAGATTTAAGTCGTTCAACTGTACCATCAGACTTGTACTTAATCCGATAGACCCACTGGCTACCAAGAGCACGCTTACCATGCGGTAGAGAAACCATAGTCCATGTGCCATTATCTTCCAAGAAACAAATTTCAGCATGCATGGATTCCTTCCATCCATCTTGTGATATTGCCTCACGGAAAGTCCTAGGCTCTTTAGCCAAGGTAATAGCTGCAAGGAAGTTACGATATTTCACAGAAAAACTGTCACAATATATATAGTGAGCTATAGGATAAGGAGTACTTGAGGAGCCGACAGGAGTGGAGTGTTCGGGGGATGGACTAGCAGAAGTAACAGTAGCAGCAATATAGTCCCGAAGTAGAACGGAGGGTACTTTCGTACGTATGCCCCTCCCTAAAGCATCTTGCTCAGAAGGAGAGGTGTCTGTCGTAGAAGCATATGAGACCTCTGTAGGAGTAATATCTGCAGAAACTGTAGTCACAGGATCAGGTACGTCTGCAGGAGCTACTGTCAAAGGTTCTTAAACAACATCTGCCATCCGGATAATCAAGAAAGGAAAAATCAGCCTCTTGGTTAATAATCTCCACAGAATCCGTGGAATGAGGCACATACTGTAAGTACCCCAATCTGGATCACACCCTTTCAAACACACGGGAAGCACCGCAGACTCATCAACGCAGTCTCGACGACCCCTCTCACTCAAAACCCTCTCTAAACCCCCAGCCAAACCAAGGGAGGAGCCTTTCTGGGATAAAAAGGGATAAAAGGACCTTTCGGGAATTTTCAGGAAATTGGGAAAGCAATATTGGTCCGTACGGACCTCTTTGTTGTCATAATTACTGAATCTCCTTATAGTCCACAATATTCCCTCAAATCCCGGGGAAAATGATTACTCCCCTGCAGAGTTGGTCCGTACGGACCTCTTTGCATGCAAGATGGTCCGTACGGACCTTATTGCTCAGGGGACACCATAATTGCAAATATTCCTCCATCATCACAGATTCCCTCAAATCGAGGAAAACCAAAATACTCGGATTACTGTGAGGTCCGTACGGACCTCTTTGCACCTAATCCGGCACTATAAATAGAGGGCTCCCCCTCCTCATTTTCACACTCCTCCCACTTCTCTCTTCCTCCCTAGGCCTTCGGCTTCCCTCTAAGTCCTTCCGAGGCATTCCCGGCCCCTTTCGGATCCTTCCGAGGCCTTCCGAGCCCCATAGCGGTGCTCCGAAGCCTCCCCAAGCGCTCCCGAGACGCTCCCGCGCCGCCCCGAGGCACTCTCGAGGTACTCGAGGCCCCTCGTGGTACTCCGAGGCCTCGTCGGTCTTTCCACGGTGTCCCGCTCTTTCCGAGTCAAACCGACGATCCCAAACCACGCCGAAACTCCGCCCGAGTGACTCCGCCACCACAACGCACGCCGAACCTCCGCCCGAGTGATCCCGACGATCCCCACGCACGCCGAACCTCCGCCTCCCGAACGCAACCCTACAACCTCAACTCACGCCGAAACTCCGTCCGCGCACAACCGGCCCCTCCCGAAGCAATCCCGATCCGCACCGAACGCTACTCCGACCTCAAACACTATTCCCCGGCGGAAGACGGACACGAACCAACATTGGTAAGGCTTCCTTCCTACACTATTTCAATACATTTCCATACATAGCATACAATGTAGACATCCGATACAAGCATGCATTTTTAAAAGCACACGCACACACACAACATTTAAAGGATATTAGGGGTATCCGAAAGACTCGTTTACGAGGCTACTCTAGTGAGCTCTAATATTCTAATATTCTCTTCCCGGGAGTCATCTCGACCTCCGAACTCAAAAATCTCATCACACAAAAACAGCTTTAAAATTATCTTTAAACCGATACCCTTTTTCAATGTTTTGGGCTTAATAAAAACGGCGTGGCGACTCTACAAAGCAAAACACGGCGAGACACCTCCAACACGCAACGCTAAAACGGAATAAGCCGGATGCCGGGCGCGATTGCGCTGCCTCTCGGATCCGGCGACTTCCCGAACAGCGACGAATGCGAGAGGCAGGCTGGGCTCATTGCAAAGCCGCGAGCCGGATCCTGGAGTAATTTTTGGAGTTGGCGATTCTTTGGGGAAATTTTGTTTTAAAAACTTTTAAACAAAACAAAAGATTTTTAAAACGATGACGAGGGTCAAACTTTCATTTTACCCCTTCCTTTAATCAAGTATGTGTGTGTGCACGTGCTTCGTTTTTATTTTACAAAAAAAATAAAAATACAAAAAAATGCATCAATATACATCTCGTGCATACATTTAAAATTCTTCAAAAACTTCGTTTTACTCGTAAAAGAATTTTAGAGACCGCACACTACGCGCACCGCCGCCTCGGTTACACCGCACTCTACTCACACCGTCGCCTCGGTTACACCGCACGCTACACACACCGGCCGCCTCGGATACACCGCACACTACAACCCTCAACCCGGAGTGGTCTCGGCTTGCGATCCGTTAGGTCTTCCTAGGCCTCTTGGACGCGCACGGATCATTCCAAACATCCCATCCTAGCCAAGCGTCAACCCCGCACGTTTGAGTCTTGAGTCACACTCTGTCCGCACTCGGTTGGTTTTTACCTAGCCCGTGTCATACACTGGATACATATACCATGCCGCCATTTTTCGAGTCAAGACTCGGAACTCAAGATCCTCGCGCAAGCAAAGCGATGAAAGGTCATGCTAAAATCTTGACCCGATCTTGATTTCCGAAGCTACACCTGCACGATGTTCCGTCCCGCATATACATCCATGCTCGCATGACACCATGTCATCACGCCTGATACGTCGCCCATGACGATATGACCCACCAACGCCTAACGTCACGCATCCCTTGCGCAAGCAAGGTAAAGAGAGGTCATGCCGAACTCTCGACTCCGATCTTGACTTAGCCGGCTCGGCTCACTATTCACGGCTAACGATCAAAACGAACATGACAAAGCTCGGTCCTTAGGTTCAATTTTTCTTTTAGGCCGGTGGAAACCGCTTGCACTATAGGACCTCGCCCGGGGCCGCCCACCCCGGGATGTCGAAATACAGTGTGCAAAACGAGGGGCTTATAGCCGCACGTATGGTCTCCATCGACCCAGATCTAGCATAGTTGCGAAAAGAAGAGCAATCTTTTCCAACCTACCTAGGATTCTCGAGAAAACATGTTTTAAGTAAATTAAAACAACAAAAAAAAAAATCAAAAATAAGAGAAACGGAAACCGCATGCCACGTGAGCTTTCCCCTTTTATCCCGTTAGGCCATTCCCGTGTCTAAACCTTGCCCATCACCCTCCAAATAACCGAGAGTGGTTGAGAATACCTCGGAAGCCGCCTTTTCGCATCGAGGTCACAAGGTCCGATAGCCCTTCCAGCTTCAACGGTCCGCACCGTCCGCTACTCCCCTACGACGGGATCAGACTGATAACAATGAGGGAAACGGAACCCCGCCACTAAGGAACCTCCAGACAATGGAGGAGGTGCCGCGAGCCTTCGAAACCATCAAGAAGCGCCAAGAGGAACAACAAGCCTGGATCAAGTCGACACCTTGCGTCTTCGAGGAACAGCTGCAGGTTCCCAACCCGACAGTAACCTTTGTTCTCATAGAGGATCGAAGATATACCGGCTCCCCGGTTTCTCAAAGCTATCAAGGCAGGTCCCGCCTCCGCCCAAGCTACGAGATCCCGGCAACGCAGCGCCTCTCGCTCAAAGCTCCTCAGCGGGCCACTCCCGACATGCCCGCCTCAAAGACGCCGCTTCTACGCCCGCACATCAAGCTCGCACCAACAACACACATACGTGCTCGCTCCGCCGCATCCCAATGCATCTCGGTATCCCCTGTGATTCAATCCTTTGCCTCTATACGGGCCTCGCAACCACAATCAAAAGTCCCCATTCTTACCGGGGACGAGGCATCCCGGCGGATATCCCGACATCTCCAGGTTGCCACCGCTAGTACGCGATTGGGGCTAACGAATGCGTTTCCCCAGTTCCCAAACACAACCACTTAGCGGACTGGCAATCATGCCCTCAACTTCAACACCCGGGGTATGGGTTGGTATACACTCAACTACCTCCCCCAGACTCCCGAATGGCGATCCCATCGGCCGATCCACCTCCGTCTTCGGTTTCCGTCCCGAAAACGGTAACCCGCCTCGAACGGTGATCCTCGCATGGCTTGGGTGATCGAACAAATGAAAGACATGCAAGGCAAGCTAGCTAGTTCTCGGAAGGACTCCCTCACGCCTCTTGATCCGAACAAAGTGGTCCCTCTCCCTCCAAAGTTCGGGATGCCGGAAATGGAAAAGTTTGTGAGACGAGAATGCCCAAAAACCCACATCGACACCTACGTCACGGGTATGAGAGCCGAAGGGGCAACCCCTCAGCGAGATGGCGAGATCATTTCGGCATTCCTCAAATCCACGGCACTAAGGTGGTTCCTCAATGTGAAGGCGAAAAACCGCTCCACGTGGGATCGAGATCGGTGAAATCTTCCTGGAGAAGTACCGCGCCAATCTTGAATGGGAAACAAACCGTCATGACACTGCAAGCTACCGAACAAAGGATGACGAACCCGGTGGGCGAGTTCTACAAAAGATGGGCTGGAAGCTAAGCGAGATAATGGATCCGCTTTCCAAAGAAGAGCGAGATGGACATCTTCCATTCTGCCTCAAGCCATCTTTGAGAACCTTGATCGGCCACCATTTCTACCGGATCTCAGTGCCATGGTCAGCAGCAGGGACAAAGTTTGAAAAGACTACGAGTCTTCAAAAGGCAACGCAACCCCTGCCTCATCTTACCGCTATCGAACAAACACAGCAACTTCAACTCCTGCTCAGGACCGAAGGAAAGGAAGCGGCCGGAACGATGCACTACATTCGGAACGGAGCTCAAGTAAACCGCGATCAAGCGGCCCCAAAGAATAACAACCCCCTCGCTTCCCACGGTTCCGGCATTTAGATAACTGGAAATGCCCTTGGAGTCAAGTATTTGAGGCTTTGGTGAAGCGAAATCTTCTCAAAACCACTCGAGAATTTCCAATAGAAGACTCTCAAGCCCAACATGGATATGAGCAAACAACTGCGCCTTCCACAACTACCCGGCCACACCACCGACAATTGCTTCGTACTCAAGCGGGTGGTCCGGGGGCTCATTGAGGAGGGAAAATTGGAACGCCCTCGTGGTCCCGATACCATCGGAAATCCATTCCCCGGGAACGACGGGGTAAACTCAATAGCCTTTGACGAAACTCAGCGAGAGCGGACCCCACAATTTCCGAAACCGTCGGCATGCTTTGTCCCGCTTCTGGCCAGGAGCGTGAAACCCGGAGTCAAGAGATCTCGTGACCGGGAATTCCGACAAGAACGCCCAAGGGCAAGCTGTCTCCCTACGATCTTTGCCCCGGCCAGAGGCATACAAATGGATGGATCGAACGTTCCCCGAAGAAGAGGCGAGTCCAACGGTAGCACGGGAAGCGGTTTAGCCTTCACGAGACGATGACTTGCCAATATGTGAGAATCGGCACAACGAAGCCCTCCTCATCCTCATAAAAATAGAGATGTTCTTCCTCCCGAACGTCTTGATTGATAACGGCTCCGCGATCAACATCATCGCTTTAAGCACCGAAGCGACTCCACATCGACCGTTCTGCGATAAGGCCTTCACCTCGGGTAATCCGAGCCTACGATTCCATTTGCACGACCAATCGTAGGAGTCATCAATTTGAGGATCCAATTCGACGTACAACTAGAGTCGGTAGAGTTCCAAGTCGTGGAAATCAAACCCACCTTCTACGCTTTGTTGGGCGACGACCTTGGATACATCGGATGAAAGCGGTATCATCTACTCTTCACCAATGCGTGAAATTCATCAATGCCCAATGGAGCGATCGAAGTGATCCGCGGAAGCGATGCAATGGCAAGTGCTTGGCCGGCAAGCTATGACCCGGAAGAAGGTCCCGACATGACCGAATACTCTTCTCCAGATGATTCTCCTACCTGTCCCGCTACGAAGTGGATCCTTACATCCACGCTCTAAGCCGCTGACAATTTGGAAATCGAAGAACTTCATGGAGTCGGGATGACAACTCGACATATACGGCTGAAGAATGCTTGAGAGAGGATCAAGAGATGGATGCCACTAATGGAGATTGATCGAGGAGTAGACCCTTACTTCGCCGAAAACCCTCTTGCAAGCGGCTGCATCACCGATCCCCGGTACAAGACAACCCTCTAGCCGACACTCTCGGATCTTACGGGGACGGCCATCACGGCTTAGTTCAATTCAACATTCCGGTGTCCGACACAGACGAACAGTGGCGCAACCTCCTCGAAGGCTTAATCGGGGAAGGAGATATAGCATGCCGCTCGAATTCGGACATTGTAAATGTCGTCCAAGCAAAGATCCCGAGATAAAGAGGCGGATTCTATGAAAGTGATCAACATCGGCAGAATCCACTCCGAATCGGCGAATGCTTCGCCCTCCTAGAAGTAGCCCTCGGCGACTTCTATCATCAAAACCCAGGGTGGTGGCAACACTAATGGAGGGACATCATCGGGGGAGCGGCCAAAAACCTCCGCGATACGGTTTGAAATCGAACCGCATGCAAGCTACTTTCCGGGACTCGTACCAAGGGAAGATTGGCCACTGAACCGGCACCACTCCCTCTAGAGCTACGGCCATCCGAGAGTAATGAAGCTGGTCCAATCCACTCGTCGCCTATAGTCTAGCTTCGAGTCTTGTTGTACGTCTATTCACATCTTTTGAGTCTTTTGACGGCTTTACGCCCGACGATTGTGAATCTTTGATCAACAATGTACGATCTTCACGCTTTCAATAAAAGGTCCGACCTTCCTAAAAAACCATTTCATTGCATCTTTAACAAATGATGATATTAACTAATCAAAACAAGTTAATAACAATTCATCTATACAAAAGGCAAACACATTAATTAAATAAATGCATCAAGCAAACATTTAAGCATGTTGTCAAACGAGAGAAAAACCGGGCCCAGTGCCGAGAAGGTTTTAATCACAACGATTTGCAAGATTCTTTGAAGAGCCGAAAGAGACGCAAGTCCGACGCCATTTCGGCCTGAAACCGGATCTTCTAATACCTCGGGAGCGGGAAACCACCTTCATGAACAAGGAAGACCCACACACGGAAGGGGTCAAAACCAAGAGCATCATGGCCCTAAACGCCTCGCCTCTCACTTCGTCATCCTCGGGGACATGCTATACAAGAAACGCTACCGTGGGCCACTCCTACGCTGCATCGGCCAAGAAGAAGCAAACAAGTTCATGAACGAAGTCCACAATGGGGCTTGCGGTCCCCACATGAACGCCGAGCCACGATGCAAATCATTCTCGGGATGGGCTACTCTTTGGATCTCCATGGAGCGGATTGCATCCACTTTGTCCGAAAGCTGCGACAAGTGCCAGCGGTTCTCAACCTCAATCATCTGCCGCCCCACGATCTCTCTTGCATGACTACACCTTGGCCGCTTTGCCACTTGGGGAATTGACGTCATCGGGAAAATCGCTCCGCCCGAGCGGCAGCGGTCACGAGTTCATCTTAGTAGCCATCGACTACTTCACCAAATGGGTCGAAGCCAAGTCCTACAAGGTACTCACCTCCAAGAAGGTCGCGCATTTCCTCAAGGAAAACATCATCTGCCGATACGGCATCCCAAATGAGGTCATATCGGACAATGGTTCACACTTCGAAGGGAATTCGACAGCTGGCTGGCTGAATTCAAGATCACACGCCACAAATCTTCTCCCTACCGGCCACAAACAAACGGCGCCGTGGAAGCGACAAACAAAACCCTCGAACGGATCATCCGAAAAATGACCACCCGAGGACGAGATTGGCAGAAGTTGCACCTTGCACTTTGGGGCTACCGCACATCGATCGGAAACGGCCACGGGAGAAACCCCATTTGCCACGACATACGGGATGGAAGCGGTCCTTCCCGTCGAGCTGGAAATTCCCTCACTCAGAGTCTTTCTTTGGAAAATGACATCAACGAAGTTGAATGGCTCGAAGCCGACACGACGAATTGGCTCACGCTAGACGAGCGACGACTAAAGGCCATGGAACACGTCCGAGCCTATCAAAGCGAGGATGGCTAGAGCTTTCGACAAGAAAGTCAAATCCCGAGACATCGGGGAAGGTGACCTTGTACTCAAAGAAAAGCCTCCCACTCGAACCAACCAGTTTGGGAAAATGGGAACCCACGTGGATCGGCCCTTTCGTGGTTCAAAGATCTTCTCGGAGCGCCATGAAGGCAGCCCAGACCTAGGCGGCAATCCACTTCATGAATCCGGTCAGCGGAAGCAAACTTCGCGAGATACTTCGCCTAAAGAAGAACAGCGTGCATCTCTTGGCACTCCATGTAGTGTCGAACTACGCGAGACTGAGCCCTCTAGTCAGGGAGCGTAGGCAACCTTAATTGGTCCGGTCTAAAAATACACAAAAAAGTCAAAAGTTTGAATGTCAATCAAGACCTCCATCAAGCTACGCACTTTTCAAGAACACGCCCCGGCGGTCACCTTGACCAAGTCAAGCGACGGCGGCAACATCAAAGGACATCCGAGGGTCACTCGGCATCAAGCGGTGACTCGTATGCAGCTTCCGAGCCGGGGGCTTGTCTTCGCCCTCACGCGCTTCAAAAAAAAAAAAAAAAAAAAAAAAAAAAAAAAAAAAAAAAGAGCTCGAGCAAGGGCTCACAAAAAAAAAAAAAAAAAAAGAGAGCTCGAGCAAGGGCTCACAAAAAAAAAAAATAAAAAAAGCTCAAGCGGAAGAAAAGAGGTCGAGCCCGCGCCTTGACAAAGCAAGGAAGCTACGAAAAAGACCGTCAAAACGACTTGTCGGGGAGCATTCAACCTCTCGGCCAAGCCTGAAAGCCTAAGCAAAGGGATTGCCGTCATGGCCCGGAGCCTTCGGTCCATGAATGCAACGAGAAAAGTCAAAGATGGACGCCGACAAAGTGCACAACAAAAGCAAAGGCAAACAAGAGATCTTGCGTCTCGACAAAGCTTTAAAAGTAAATCACAAATCACTAACGGTTACAACATTTCTTGATGAGTTCGAAGCACGGTCTACTCTCAAGTTCACAACATGCTAAAAAACTGACTTAATACATTTAACTAATAATGTGTTTGCAATGCAATGAATGGATACCTAGGAGGTCATTCCGCGCCATCTGCGCTTGTCCCCTCGCCATTCTTTCCTTTCTTCCCTCGTCCCGGCGAGTCTTCTTTCGCTCCACGTGAACCAACTCTGCGTCTCTCGGTCAGAGATCGGGGTCCTCCCGTAGAGTCAAACAATCCGGTAGCTCTCGGGGCTTCATTCGCCCGTGCTTCGGCTCGGATCTCCTCCTGCTGAGTCTGCAAAGAGGACCTCTCCTGTCGGTCGGTCAACTCTAGTCTCGTAGTCAAACAAAGTGTCTCCGTCACATCAGTCGAGACCGGAGCTTCGGAACTCCTAAGGCAATAGCTACTACGGCAACGGGTCCCAGGAATCGCTACACGCACTTTGCTCTCCCAAGACCACTTGGGGCCCTTGACTGGTTGCTCATACCGGGCCGGAGTGCGAGTCGTCAATGACACGCTCTCCCGACGTCTAAGGAGTACCACGGGAGGGAAAGCGGAATGCTTCCATACCCTCGGAAAATACAAGAAGGCACTGAAGTGCCATACAAGAGGAACTACCTCCGCGGTAGCAAGGTCATCCCGGCCCAACAAAGGCTCTGCTTCATCCCAAGCTTGCCGGGAAACAAGCGACGGAATATAGAAGGAGGACCAAGACAAACCTGGAACTACGACAACGTAGGACCCTTCTGCAAGATCCTCCTGGTCTCGATCCTCCGGTGCGGAACCCACCGGCGGATCGATGCGTACCAGGCATGCCATCCATCTCTCCCAAGCGGGCGATCCATATCCGACACAAGAGTCGGCGAGCAAATGACCACGGGCTAAAACGACGTCGGAGCCTCGGGCATGGCTGAAGTCTCTCTCGCGGCCACAAGGTGAAGCAAAGCGGGGCTTCCCCCTCTCATGAACCGATCCCCGGTCGCCGGACGGTCGATACCATGAAGAGTCTCCCCCGGCACCAACGGGACAATATCTTCTCCGGCTCTGCGGTGCCCTACCACATCTAGCAAGCGCCATCACAAATGCGAGGGCGACCATGAAAAGCGTCGCCATCACGTGCGCAAGGCGCAAAGGCATCCCCGAGACGTCACTCTCATCATCAACCATGAACCGCTCCGGCGGCTCGAAATGTCGATATGACCCGAATCAAGGATCATGCCTGCACTTCTTCCAACGAAGTACGAAGAAAGCACTGCAAGCTTCACGCTCGCATGGCGCACCACCAATCGAAAGGAAGCGAGATGGCCTCCACCTCCGGTCCTCCAATCAAAGCCGAAAATCCTCAAAGTGGGCACCATTTCATTATAGGAGAAACGGTACACGTGCCTCTAACATCCCAGAACTTCGCGGCGGCCCGCAGCAAAATCCCAATCGGGAACCCGACTCCTTAAAAGACCAAATCGAGCAAAGACGAAACCTTACCTCGAAAGCCCGTCTCTGTGCCTCATGCGGCGCCGCATCCACGTTTTCATTGCTCAAGGAAGTGTGCTTGCCTCTCCTGCGAAAGCCTCGGCAAAATTCTAGGGACGTACGAAGAATCCATGGCAAAAATGGAGGTTCCTAGAGAAAATGGGGAAGAAAGCTCGAAAATGGTGCAAATGGGAAATGAGGAAGAACCGGACAACTTGGAAAGCATTTATCTCCTTCCCAAAAGCAAGGTTGGTCCGTACGGACCTCTTTGCATGCTAGGTATGTCCGTACGGACCTCCTTGCAAAAAAGAACCCATTTTCCCGACAAACGGTACAACAACCATTTGTCCTCGGCGGGACCTTGCTCCAAAGCGCCCAAGCGGCCAAAGCCATTCCCGGCAAACATACACTACCCTGGCACTCTCAGCTCACGTGGCATGTACAAAAATATAATAATAATAGCAACAATTTCTAGGACAAATCCCGGGAATCACAAAAATGACATTACATCTTAAAATAAAATGTTGTTTGCCGTGCAAATATGAGTGTTTTATTACAGGAATATCAAATGTACATTTGCTAAACAAAAAAAGAAGATATGGAAAGAGGAAAGCAAATGAATACTAATCGAGACTCCTCGGCATCATCATCCTCGCCCGAGGTCCTCTCGAGAGAGAAGTCGGGCATCCACAATGAACTCGCCGCCACATCCTCGTCATCGAATACCGAGGCTTCCCAGCCAGGAGGCCCACTGAAAGAAATGTACTGAAGGATCAAATCCGGCGAAAGGATCAAAGAAAGAAGGCTCGCGGAACCCTCGCCCTGTGCGCCATGCGGAGGGAAGAAGCGATAAAGAGCTGCTCCTCGAAGGCCTGCGGCTCCCGAAGATGTCCGGCATCCATGCTATGCCGCCCCCTCGAAGGTCCCTCTGGCTGCGGCTCAGGCTCGGCTCTAGGCGGAGGAACGTCTGAATGCCTCGAAGGCATAGGCTCGTACGCCGGCACCGCGTCGCGAAGCCGGCAAGATATCTTCGAAGCCATCTTCTTCGCAAACGACCTCATCGCCACGTAACGGCGAGTCGGCATATCATAGGCTCTCCCGGGACTGCACCAACAAGCGACCAAGGAAACGCTCGGCAATACGGTTATACTCGACAACAAAAAGAAAAATACGAGAAAAGATGCCAAGATGGAAAAGAGTCGGACACGCTCACCGATCTATCGGGGTCCACTCTGTATGCGGCGGGGGCTGCTCGAGGCAGGTACGAGACACCCTCCTCCTCAGATCCGTCCCCAGGACATACGTGAAATCCGGTCCGGCATCGGAACCTGCAGGGGAGCTGCGGGCCGGCCTCTCTCTCCGCGCCGATGCACACTGCCGGCGTCCTCGGCTTCCTCCTCACGAAGGCCCCGTACTCCCTCTCCATACAAAATGAACTCCTCGGCGCAGGCACGCCGAGAGTACCTCTCGAAATCGAGCACGTCCATGTCCGGGAATCAAGCATCCCAAAGGGAGGGTCCTCGGAGCCACGGGAAGCACCAGGGGCCATCTTTGCCGGAAGACCGCTCTCCCGAATCGTACATCATGAAGTCGAGCCGCGGCATCTTCCACTGCTGTCACCTCGGGAGCACCCTCGAAATCACTCGACCTCATCTCTGAGGCGAGTCTGAACCACAGCTCGCTCCAGGGCTATCTCTTTGCCTTATAATCTTTGCCCCACCCTGGTTGTCTAAAGGCCTACTTCGGGAGTGCCCGGCAAGTCGATGCAGTTTGGTCCTTAACCCGTCAAAAACCGCCAGCGATCAGTGCAAGAAACGGAGGGAGTTGCTAAATCAAAACGGCAATTAAGCCCGAGTGGCTCGCTCAGCGGCAATTCAATCCGGCCGTCGCGTAAGACAGGTCCTGCCAGCACTCCGACGGCAATTCAATCCCCGGCCGTCAACGTAAGACCGGTCCTCGCCACTCAACGGCAATTCAATCTAGGCCCGTGGTCGGCGTAAGACCGGTCCTCGCCCAGCAGCGGCAGATTGACCCCGGCCGTCAGCGTAAGGCCGGTCCTCGCCCACTTCAGCGGCAATTCAACCCCGGCCGTCAACGGCGTAAGACCGGTCCCTCGCCCAGCTTCAGCGGCAATTGATCCCAGCCGTCAGCGTAAGCCGGACCTCGCCCAGCTCAACGGCAATTCAAGCCGACATCCTCGCCAGCAGCGAATCCCCGAGGCGTAAGACGGCGCCTCCCAGCTCAGAATATCAGACGAGCCCGCTCGCCCATTCAGCGGCAATTCAAGAAGAGCCAACACCTCCCGGCCACGAATCCGAGGCCAAGAGCGCCTCCAAGCGCTCAACGGCAATTCAACCAGCTCAGCAGCGGCAATTCAAGAAGGAGCCAACACCTCCCGGCCACGAATATCAAGGCGAAGACGCCTCCAAAACGCTCAACGGCAACTCAACCAGCTGGCCCCTCGAAAGAGGTCGAAGTCATCTTCTCAACGAGAAAAGGGCCCCTACAAGGTCATGCATCCCAGCAATTCAAGCACCGGCGGTCGGTGTAAGCCCGAACCTAGCCCACTTCAACGGCAACGCAAGCACCGGCCATCAAAGTAATCCCGAGCTCCTCCCCAACAAGTCAAAGGGAAGTCGTACAAGACTGCATATCTGGCACCGACCATCATCCTTGCCCACTCAAACGGAAAAACAAGCACAAGAAGGAGCCAACACCTCAAGTACAAAGTCCCGAGGCACGAAGCGCCTCCCGAAATGCCAAATGGTGAAGCAATCACCGGCCGTCATCCTTGCCCGCCAACGGCAACGCAAGCACCGGCGATCATCGTAAGTCCAACCTTCTACTCGGCATGCAAAAACACAAAGGCATCTAAACCTCTCGAAGCTCAAGGCGGCCATGCCTCCACCGCCGCTAGAAGACGATTCAAAGTCCTCGCGCATGCATCAGCTAACGCCAGGCTAGAAGACGATTCAAAGTCCTCGCGCGTGGCATCCTGCGGCTAGAAGACGATTCAAAGTCCTCGCATTACATCAGCTAACGCCGCGAAGACGATTCAAAGTCCTCGCGCATGGCACAACCGCCGCTAGAAGACGATTCAAAGTCCTCGCGCGTGGCACCAAGCCGCGGCTAGAAGACGATTGAAAGTCCTCGCGCATTACATCAAGCGCCGCCGTAAGACGATTCAAAGTCCTCGCGTGGCACCAACCGCGGCTAGAAGACGATTCAAAGTCCTCCCGCGTGGCACCAACCGCCGCTGAAGACGATTCAAAGTCCTCAGCGCGTGGCGCAACCACATTCGAAGACGATTCAGTCCTCGCGTAGGTCACGCTATCCTCACCCATTCTTGAAACCACTCGATAAGACCGTATAAACCTCCCAATCACTATCTCCGGCCCTAAGGCCTTAAACCACCCGATTAGGAAAATCGTAAAATTTCCATCCCGAGGACACCACCACGTCCTCACAATTGACCTCGGCGGTCACCACATCTTAGGACACCACCACGTCCTTACCATTGACCTCGGCGGTCACACAACACTTCAGGGCACCATCACGCCCGCATGCACTCACAGATTCATCACCTCTGAACTACGACCAGGCTTGATTCCCGCTAGGGATACGTAGGAATCCTATCACGGGGTCCGGCCATCGACCCATGCGGTCACCCGAGGACACCACCACCACGTCCTTACCGGCCTCGGCGGTCACACTTGACTGGGGCACCACCACGCCCGCATTCACAAAACACTCACCCCACACCCGAACTACGACCAGGCTTGATTCCCGCCAGGGATACATAGGAATCCTATCGCGGGGTCCGGCCCTGCGGCCTAAACGGTCACACAAAGGACACCACCACGTCCTCACACCGACCTCCCCGGTCACTTTATCTCCCAGACGCGATCCAGTTAGGACCCTTATCTTATCGGCGACCCCACTTCTTTCATAAGTGACGTCGTCGAGGGCTTCGTAAGTACCCCAATCTGGATCACACCCTTTCAAACACACGGGAAACACCGCGGACTCATCAGCGCAGTCTCGACGACCCCTCGGCACTCAAAACCCTCTCAAAACCCCCGGCCAAACCAAGGGAGGAGCCTTTGCAGGATAAAAAGGGACAAAGGGACCTTTCGGGAATTTTCGAGGAAATTGGAAAAGCAATAATGGTCCGTACGGACCTCTTTGCTTTAATAATTCTTGAATCCTCTTAAAGTCCACAATATTCCCTCAAATCCAGGGAAAATGATTACCCCCCTGCAGTGTTGGTCCGTACGGACCTCTTTGCATGTCAACTTGGTCCGTACGGACCTTATTGCACGTGGAACATCATAATTGCAAATATTCCTCCATCATCACGAGATTCCCTCAAATCGAGGAAAACCAAAAGTCTTGATTACCAGGGAGGTCCGTACGGACCTCTTTGCACCAAATCTGGCACTATAAATAGAGGGCTCCCCCTCCTCATTTTGACACACCTCCCACTTCTCTCTTCCTTCCTAGGCCTTCTGGCTTCCCCTCTAAGTCCTTCCGAGGCATTCCGGGCCCCTTTCGGATCCTTAGAGGCCTTCCGAGCCCCCTCGTGGTGCTCAGAAGCCTCCCAGCGCTCCGCGATGCTCCGCGCTGCCCCGAGGCACTCTCGAGGTACTCGAGGCCCCTCGTGGTACTCCGAGGCCTTGCACAGTCTTTCCACGGTGTCCCGGCTCTTTCCGAGTCAAACCGGCGATCCCAAAGGCCCACGCCGAAACTCTTGCCCGAGTGACTCACCGCCACCGCCAGCGCACGCCGAACCTGCAGAGTGATCCCGGCGATCCCCACGCACGCCGAACCTCTGCCCGAACGCGGCCTGCAACATCAACTCACGCCGAAACTCTGTCCGCAGACAACCGGTCCCTCCCGAAGCAATCCCGATCCGTACCGGAACGCTACTCCGACCTCAAACACTATTCCCCAGCGGAAGACAGACACGAACCAACATTGGAAAGGCTTCCTTCCATCACTATTTCAATACATTTCCATACATAGCATACAATGTAGACATCCGATCTGACATGCATTTTTAAAAGCACACACACACCCACAACATTTAAAGGATATTAGGGGTATCTGAAAGACTCGTTTTACGAGGCGACTCGGGTGAGCTCTAATATTCTAATATTCTCTTCCCGAGGAGTCATCTGACCTCTGAACTCAAAATCTCATCACACAAAAACAGTTTAAAATTATCTTTAAACTGATGCCCTTTTTCAATGTTTTGGGCTTAATAAAAACGGCGTGGCGACTCTACAAATGCGAAAACAAACGACGAGACGAACCGCCGCCAACGCGAAAGATGCCAGATGCCGGGGCGCGATCCGTCGCTGCCTCTCGGATCCGGGTAATTTCAGTCACGTGACAAGATATGGTGGTTGACTTTTGATATTGCTGACGTGGATTCCAACGGTCAAATGTGGTTCACTTCAAGTCTTCAATCATTGGAGCGGTTCTGGTGCATAAGCGGTTCTGAGTATAAGCGGTTTCACCAGTAGAGGATCCTTAAGTGCTGATTCGAAGATGGAACTGCAATGCAGTTTGCATGGAGCGGTTCATAAGGTAGATTGCACTTAGGAGTTCAGGAGCGGTTTCAGACAAGGATTCCACCAAGCGGTTTTGGATGAGGCAGTTCTGCTAGGAGGATTTGTCAAGGTGGTCTGAAACTTTGAACTGCATCCTCAGATCCTCAAATCCACAAATACACAGATCCACAGATCCACAAATCCACAAATCCACAGATCCACAAATCCACAGATCCACAGATCCAAAAATCCACAGATCCACAAATCCACAGATCCAAAGATCCACTAATCCACAGATCCACAAATCCACAAATCCACAGATCCACAAATCCAAAGAGTCTTGTGCCAGTCGTCAAGCCTAATTTAACCTATTCTATAAAATGGACTTAGCTAAAAAATTGAAGTCTAAGCTTCATTACATGTGGGCCTAAAGTCCGTAAAATAGATAGGAGGTTATGGTATCAATCAAATCTAATCTAAAAATAGGAGGGTTAAAATATGCATACCCAACAATTAGTCTGCTTTATATGAGGTTGAACAGGTCAAAGGAGCTATGCTAGGCGTGATTTTCAAATAAGAAGGGAAGTTACACATAAAAACATTGTTTATGTGTAAAAGTGATGACCAAGTAAAGGTAAATACTAAATACAGGGAACGAAAAATACAGGGAACGAAAAATTCCAATCCTGCCCTTGCCCGTCTCGTGTGTGTATACACGAGATGTTCTCACATATCCCGTGTAAATATACACGAGATGTCCTTCACCCATGGACACTGCGAACGAGATACGAATTCTTCGTCAGAAACTAGTCATCATCAACAACGAAGCAGGTCTCCAATGGTTGATCGGTTCTCCCTTCGTCTCTCCCCTCACAGTAATATCCACCTTCAGGTGCATTCACACCCACCCCTCCGACCCCTTTTCACCCAATTTCGTCAGAGAATCAGGTAACCCTAACTCCCAATCATCTTATTCTTTGTTTGCCTGTGCGTTTGTGATTGATTTAGTTGAATTTTTTCCGTGCAGATGATTTGAGGACACTTTTGTTGAAAGGGTTTGAAGTAATTGGAGCATTGATTGTTGGAAAAGGAGGTTCTGATTTCAAAGGGATTGCTAGTGACGCCATTGATGCCTCCCGTAGGTTGTGGATCTACATGAGATGTGTCTCGTGTGGATCCATACGAGACACATAACTTAAAACCTTAAATAATGGCACATATTTGTAACTCAATTTTCATTTGGATTTTGAGGAAAGTCATAGTGATGAAAAATACTTTAAATGTCATTTAGAATGTAGAAAAAAATTAAAAAAATAATAAACGAGGTAGCCGTATACCATTTTCACAAGATCGGGACACATTCCTTAAAACCCTAAATAATGGCACATATTTGTAGCTCAATTTCCATTTGGATTTTGAGGAAAGTAATAGAGATGAAAAACACTTTAAATGTCATTTAGAATGTAGAAAAAAATTAAAAAAAAATAAACGAGGTAGCCATATACGATTTCAAGATCGGGACACATAAAACCCTAAAAACCCTAAATAATGGTACATATTTGTAACTCAATTTCCATTTGGATTTTGAGGAAAGTCATAGAGATGAAAAACACTTTAAATGTCATTTAGAATGTAGAAAAAAATAAAAAAAAATAAACGAGGTAGCCGTATACCATTTTCACAAGATCGAGACACATTCCTTAAAACCCTAAATAATGGCGCATATTTGTAACTCAATTTCCATTTGAATTTTGAGGAAAGTCATAGAGATGAAAAACACTTTAAATGTCATTTAGAATGTAGAAAAAAATTAAAAAAAAAATAAACGGGAGAAGATGTAGTCACTAGTGGTGGCCCCCAATGGGGAATGGGCCTGAACTCATCCATGCCGTACTCCACCCACAAGTCCCAAACATGATCTCCATCACCATACTCCTTCTGGTACCCCTTCTCACCCTTTGACAAAATGCATCTCGTGGGAGCCACGGGGGGCTGTCTGGGGATCCTCTGCCGGTACCCGAACTGCCTAGTAACACGATCAGGCATGTACGCCTCAGTGATGTCACAAAAGCGTATAACCCCCCCTGAAGTGCGAAACCGGCAGAATCGAGTCCGCTCCGGTACCATAAGGAGTCCAAACAACCTATGAGTAGACTTTGTTAGGCAGAGTCTACATAATAACGGAGGGAGTGTAACAATTTGAAACAGTTTTAATATGAATAACTCACCCTGTCAACATGCATCCTGTCAAGAGTGCAGTGATACTGCACTAGATGATCTAATCCCCTCCCAGCTGTATCAGTACGTGACCATCTACGGGCTCTCGGCTGCCAGTGCGGGTCAGAAAGTCGCCGGAAATCTGGGAAGTACTCGTATATCCAGCCCTGAGATGTATGTAAAAAAGTATTAAATACTAATCAAATGCAACATGTAATTACAGAGGGTGGAGGAGTCGACAGAGTAAAAAGAAAGTGAATAGAGTAAGATGTACCTCTAGCAGAGTCGCACAACCACCTATCTGCTTGCATCCGGATCTGGACGCCTTTCCCAACTCTCGGTATAAATATGTCAATGTAGCTGATCCCCAGGAGAGAGTGAGGAGTCTCTCAAGATCCATGCATAGAGAAAGGTAGGCTGTGGGCACCTTATCCTGACTCTTGTCCACGAACATCGTGGAACCCAAGAGGTGCAGGATATACGCAGAAGCACACTAGGCATCAGTCATGCACCCTATACGGGAAGAAAAGAGACGCCGAACATCCTTTAATAAGTACCCAGTGCCGCCCAAAACGAGGTGTCTAGTGATGCCGGATAGGTCAGGCACTGGATCCGGATACCGAACAGGTGCACCTACAATACACTGTAAATTGAAGATGAAATAACACATTTTAGTACAAGAGATGAATGTAGATAGTTAATATAGTCTTGAAATTGATAATATATAATAACATACCCAGGATATGAAATACGTCGTGTAACGTAATGGTCATCTCCCCCCACGGCATGTGGAACGAGTTAGTCTCAGGAGACCATCGTTCCAAAAATGTCATCAGCAGCGCATGGTTAGGCCTCTGAATGGTGGCATCGTGCAGCTGCTGGATGCCCGATGCATCAACGAGGGTCAGCCAGGCTCTATCAGTAGCCTTCAGATCATCACGCTTGAACCTGTTTATTTCAAACAAAAAATATAATCAATACTCGAGATCGAGAAAAGTACGAGATGTATAATTAATGGAATATTTAGAGTGTGTGCCAAACAACTTCAAGATTTTAATAAATTCACATAAATGATTATCTTACTTTTGCAGATGCAGCAGTCTCGTATGGAAAGTCACCACTGACTCACTAGTGGGGTCCCTCCAAATCTCTAGGGCTCTGTGATCACCAAACCCGTATATAAGTGAAACATTCTCTGGGCCGCCACCTGGGTCACTCTGAATCTGCCATGATGGTGGCTCCTCCTCACCCGCACCCTGCCTCCTCCTCCGTCCCTACCCTCTAGCCACATCCCTCCCCCTCCCCCTCCCATGCCTCAAAGGTCTAATATCACGTATCTCCTCCTCCTCCTCATCATCATCATCATCATCATCCCTCCCCTCCTCCTCATCATCATCATCCCCACCCTCCTACTCCGTCTCCTCATCCTTCTCACCACTATCATCAGAATTAGAAGATGCCTCATCATCTCCTACATCCTCCTCACCACTATCATCAGAATCAGAAGATGCCTCATCATCTCCTACATCCTCCTTAATCTCATGCTCAAACCCAAGATCGTCAGTGCTCGAGCCGTCAGCCGCAAAGTCCTATCATGATCATCTCCTATATCCTCCTCAATCTCATGCTCAGACCCACGCACGATAGTCCTATCATGTATCTTTTTGCTGCGTTTATCTATCTTAGCTGCCGTCTCGGCCTTCCTCTTTCTATTGGACGCGGTCATACATTCACGTGCCTATAAAAAAACAAATAAGAGACAATAAATTAGCTATTTAGCATTTATAACTGAATATGAACGATGTAAAGAAAAAGAGTGGACACTGGACACATCTCGTGTGAACTCACACGAGATGCATCTCGTGTGAGTTCACACGAGATGCATCTCTCCAATTTGGTTATGATCTGTTGGCTTAGCTTTTCAAATAGGACCCTTAAAGTGGAATGCTCCAAATAAGACATTAATTTGAATGAAGGTGCAGCTCATGAGAGATTTTCAAACTATCAACGTGCATGAACACATGTTTTACCTTTTGTGGGGATCTCCACATCTAGAGGTAAAACATGTGTTCATGCACGTTGATAGTTTGAAAATCTCTCATGAGCTGCACCTTCATTCAACTTAATGTCTTATTTGGAGCATTCCACTTTAAGGGTCCTATTTGAAAAGCTAAGCCAATGGACAAGCTACTAAAAAAACTCTTGTTGTTTTATGAATAAAAAGAAAGAAAAATGAACGATGTAAAGAAAAAGAGTGGACACTGGGCACATCTCGTGTGAACTCACACGAGATACATCTCGTGTGAACTCACACGAGAAGAATCTCATGTGAACTCACACGAGATGCATCTCGTGTGAGTTTACACGAGATGCTTCTCTGCCATTTAAATCAAATTAAACCCAGAACTCATGAATTCATACGAGATGCTTCTCTGCCATTAAAATCAAATTAAACCCAGTTCATAGAAAAACTAGGAAATCAATTGAAGCAATCAATTGATTTTGAGGAATGTAAAATTAGGTTAAAATTAGGTTCAAATAGCATTACCTTCTTTACAGGCACGGTGGTAGAAGCGGAGGCGGCGGCGATGGCAGTGGTGGTAGCGGCGGCGGAAGTTCCGACAGGGACGGCCAGAATTTTTACTCGAGTCATGGCGTCGTCGTGTTGTGTACGTAGTGAGAGAGAGAGAGAGCGAGGGAGAGGAAGAGGAAGAGCGTTGTTGTTGAATTTGAAATGAAAAAAAAATTATATATAAATGGGTATTTTGGTCATTGTTAGCGTTCCCTGTATTTTTGAGGTCGTGTATTTAACTATAACCCCAAGTAAATGTATTAGTGGTTAGCTATTCAGGGGGAGCTAAGGATAGAAGTACAAGGCTGCTACAGCATTGGTGTACAAGGTAGAAAATCCAAGTAGACTTAGGGTCCGCTCCTGAGTTTTTTAGGGAGAGAAAGGGAAGGGAAGGGAAGGGAAGGGAAGGGAGGAGAAGGGAAGGGGGGGGGGAGGAAATGGCGTAACATTTCTTTCCTCCCATTTCCGCCCACAATTGGGAGGATTGAAATGGAAGGAAATGAGGCCTCCATTTCCTTCCCTTTCCCTCCCACCAAAACTCAGGAGCACGATTTTGGAAGGAAATCATTTTATTTCCTCCCTTTTCCTTCCCTTCCCCTCCATTTTTGCACTCGGGAGCGCACCCTTAGTCTTCTACAAAAAGGGAAAGTGGAGCTAATTTCAAGGAAACAAACTCAAGGATGTTTAGCTGGTCATTTGGAGTAGGCTCCAAGTTCTGGAGTCCTATAAATAGTGCAATCGATCAACATTAGTGATCATCCAATTCAAAAAACAAAAATCTGCACAAGAAAGAATTCTTCTCTTCAGTATCGCCATTCAAGTGTTGGCAACACTTTCTCTAACACTCGTGAGCTTATATTTATATTTCTGTATTCCGTGAGGTTTTGAGTGTTAGATTGTTAGTGTTTGTAAAGAGAGAGTTCTATATTTGTTGTTCCTCATGTTAATGATTATAAATCATTAAAGGAACTTTCGACCTTGTATTTAAAGCATTTTATAAAGAAATGTCTTGCCCTCCTGCCACCCATCAAGTTATATATTTATATAACTTGATAAAGTTATATTTCTTGTGTATCTTTATTTATTCTTCCGCTGCTATTAGAATTATTTCTATTACTCGATTTTTTGAATTGGTGTGTGTTGTGTTTAGTGTTGCTGACACTAATAACAACACTTGTGAGTTTCATCTCACTTTGCTAAGCCATCGACAATTTCAAAATTCTTTAACACTTGCTACCTCGGATCCCAAAATGAGATTTATTTTTTCAAATATTTTTTTTATGAATAATATTTTTTTCCTTAATATTTAATAGAATTTGAAAAATGAAAATAGAGAAATCAAACTCACCGTGCCAGAAGTAGCGAGTTCAATTTTACAAAAGTATTTCAAATTCGCCGCTACACCAATGAACGTCTCCACCACCTGAAACCCATGTGCCTCCAATTCTGTCCCGTGTTCCCTCTGACTCCGGTGGTTTCTCCATTACTTCCGGACAAAAACAACACCGCAGTCAACCCTTCTGCAAGAGTAGCACTTTCGAGCAAAGAGAGAAGAGATCCCGCCAACTCCCATTAAATCCGGCAAATTCAAGCTTCAATTTTTTCGGTGAAAATTTCCCAGATTTCGACCTCTCTCTATAACAATACTCATCGCCGGCTGAACGCTCAAATTTCGGCAGCCGTCAATTCCACACTCCAGACATCTCCATCTAAAACCCTCAAGCAGAGAGTCCCCAACAACCACTCCATTAATTCCTCTGGCGAATTGTTTGTGGCCAAAATCAATAGCATTCACTAAGGTGATAACATCAATCAATTAATATTTGTTGGTTAATAGTTTTCTTTTATTCAACTAATTCAAACTAACGATAAATCTTGACTTTAATCGTAACAATCATCCCCTATTTCTCTTAACAATCAAGCGTCAACATTCACACTTGATCATTAATAAGAATATAGAGTGGTTGTTACAATTCAAATCAAAGTTCACATTTAGTTTAAATTAGTTGAACAAAAGTAAATCACTAATCAACAATGATCAACTGTTAACACAATCTAAGTCTTGATCTTGAATTTTTTGGTATATCTCGCGGACAGGTGCGCAGGGGGTGACAATCAAGTTCCATTTGGCTTGCGAGGTGCGTACTCGTACATGTGCGCGTACTGCGGACACGAATTTAGCACCGAAATTGCCTTTGTAGACAAACCCACCTTTTGCTAATAATTTTGATTTTTTAAATTAAAAAGCCTTTGACTTTGACTGATATGCTCGGCCGAGCATGTTGTTGACTCGCCCGAGCAGAGCATGGCAGAATGTATAATGTCTGAACAGGCATGCTCGGCCGAGCACTAGTGTTGACTCGCCCGAGCAAGGCCAAGGCAAAGTTTCTGGACAACCATGCTCGGTCGAGGCATATGCCTTGCTCGGCCGAGCATATCCTGAGCAGATGTGTAACAGCCGAGTATTAATTATGAAAAACTGAAATGAAAAATCATTATGAATAATATTTTCTGATTAATGGTTGTTAAATTCGTAATAATGTTATTGATTACCGAATTAAACCATATGAATTTCAGTTTTGATCTTGGTTGAAGGAGTATAAGTTGTTGTTGACAACAACAAAGAACAAACAGTTGAAGAACAACTAGCAAGAACAACACATAGAGAAAAACCACTTGCTTCTACAATCCTCCTCCATATTCCTTTTGGTGGTGCATCTTGTCATCTCTTTATTTGGCTTCCTAGCTTGCATAGTAATATCAAGAGGTGATTTAGTCCAAGCTCTATTCAGCTCGCCGGGATACATAGGTGCAAAGTGCCCCCGGTCCGCACGTTCTATCCTGGGAGACAAACGTTTCAACAAACTCAAGTACACTTGGTGAGGGGACGAATATGTCTTAAGGAGACAGTGAATTTCATTGGGCTAATGCATCAACTTCAACAACTATCATTTTGTATTTTCAGTTTATAGTTTCTATATTTTATATATTTTCTGTAATCCTTTTCCTCGACTACCTTGTAACACTCGCAACTTCTACTAGCGAGTTTAATTTCTCTAATTTTTCGTGTTTAATTTCTCTAATTTTTATTTTTCAAATTCTGCTAAATATTAAGGAATAAAAAAACAAATTCACTATTTCAATTAGCGAGTTTAACCGGTAAATAATAAACTCGTCAATTGGACTAGCGAGGTTCAAAAAAATGATTTGAACGCTATAAACCGATTACGATCATTGGACATAAAACGAGCAAAGCCCAATGGATTGGGTGCAAAGTAAAATATATACAAGTCCCAAATACGACATAGGGAATGGACTTTCCTACCTATGCTCGTCTTATATTCCTCATCATATCCCACTAGATTGACCTGTAAATAGTTGAGCGATCTTATAACCAAGGCAGAGATACTGATATATGTCGATCAGGGCATACATAAATGCCGACCAAGGTATACTCAAATGTCGACATGCACCAGTTCCAAACTAACATGGATTCCATCATGACGAGGGAAATGGGCATCCCTACCCTTGACCTCTCTTACTCGGCATAACAATATGTCGACCAGCTCTCTATGTCGATGAGCAGACCTCCTATGGATATGAATAGAAGGTTGTTCTAATCCTACTACAATAAGGATTGAGAAATTAGGATCCGAGTATAACTTGACTCCTTATCTCACCTAACTTGTTATACAAGGCAGGACCTTATATCCTACACCTATAAATATAAGCAATAATTTATATAATTTAGGTGAACGCATACTTTGACTCTGAACTTTTGTCAATTGATTTGCTCTCATAAAATACCATTACTTACTCTTACGTCGAAGGGCCTTCGCCAGTAAAGCTCCGGCTTAGTTTACGTGTTTGTTCATCTTTTTCAGGCTATTTAAGTCACCAGCAATATCTGAACTAATGGATATGGGTTGATTCGTCATTTTTGGCATCATCAGTTTGTTTCCATTACCGGGAAACGATCGAATTGTCCTTTGAATAGCCAAAAAATTTATGTTTTGCTCTCTTAATCATAATGGAAGAAGGACACACTGCTAGCATAACACCTGATCAAGATAACCATCTTGTGGAGGAGACTCATGGCAACGCTGTTACAACAATTTCGCTCACCAATGGTGGATTACCACCTCCTCAACTGATTGATGGACTGCCTCCGTTGGGTATGTCCTTGCGTTCGATTGGACAGTCGGTAACAGAAATCCCCCTAAATCCTCCCCATCATCGACGACAAGGACGACCAGTCGCTAGTCAGATGGGGAGGAATGCAGCCCAGGGAGGCATAGGCATATCTCCTTCACTGATTGAACGCAGAACTCATTTGCACTGCCAAATGGACACTTTGCAACTCATTTATGAAACACAAAAAGTCTTGCTACAATTGGATTCGGATCATCCTCTAGCTAATTATATTAAACCTACCAGGATTGGAATTTCTCGTGGTGGAAAGAGTCGCGGTCATAGGTGTGATAGTCATGGGAATAGGGAAAACCATCCCCCTGGCCAAAATCCCCCACATCGTGATACTATGGGTAGATCCAAGCAGCTCCCCATCCAGGACGTCCCTCCACGCCATAGGGCTCATGCACACGATCATGCTCGTAATGGAAGAGACCTAAGGGACCAATTGAATAATCAAAGGATGAGGAGGTAAATGTTAGTGTTATGCCCTAGGCCTAGGATTGATAGACTTATGTGTTGACATGATTTATTATTATATGAGATGTTTATCGTTTGATTATTATATATGTTTTGTGTATTTGTTTATAATAATCTTCGTCCCTAATTATTAAAAGAATAATTAGTATAATTGTCAATGGATAATCATACGATGATTATATGCATATAGATGCACATTGAAATTATGGGTACTTGTTAGAGAACAAGTGACTGGACTTAACTCGCATGAGATTTATGTCATGGTCAAATGTCATAATTAAATCTCATAAGGTTACTTCATTTAGTCCCTAGACCTGAGATTATCATGACCTTACATATGATGAAAGTCATGTTTGATTTTAGTCAAACGATATCTTAACACGATATTTATAAAGGCTAATTTTGGCATGATCGGATTCATGATGGGAAGGATGATAAGTCAAGATGAAATTTGTCCCTCGAAAGAGAGATGTTTTGCTTGGGCCCCTCGATGACTGATAATGATGAAAGTGTATGGCCATACCCCAATATGATTGGAATTACCATTATACTCAAGAATCGAGAAAGCATTGAACAAAGGCAAGTTGACGAGGACCATGACTTGTGTTCAATATAACATCGTGAGACAAAGGAAGAAATTGAAGTGTACCATTGGAAACGTGAACTCTTACGTTACATTATTTAGATAGACATAATGGCTTGCTAGAGTCCGCTTATGTCTTATGAGGGTCGATATGATCGAACCCATTGCCAACATAACGTAATCCTATTGGGTCACAGACAACTAGAATGGATTGGTTAAACCATGGGAAGAATGATTGAGAAAAACCTGTGGTGACTCATTGTATCGCGCGACAGAACAAGTCCACGTGACTCGTCTAGTCGTGCGACACTATAAGTCCACAGAGTTATTTTTGGACTGGTTTCCTAATTCGATTAGGAAACACATATTGATACTAAAGTAGTATAAATATGACAGTCCGTCAGCCCTAAAAAGCCAGCCGAAATTCTCATAAGAAATTCACAAACATATTCTCAATATTATTCCAAGGTTTATAGGATCTAGCAATCTTCAACAAATTGTTCTTGAATCCATTCGAAGGTGTGGATACCGAAAGAGGGTCTTCGCTCGTTCATCGATCAAGGCCTAGAGTTCAAGCAAGTTGAAGAACGAAGTTTGTGATTTGAAATCACATAATAAAATCGTTCGATAGCTCAAGAACGGAAAGCGTTCAAGGTTAGTTATATCTATCTCATAGTTTTTCAAGTTAATTATATAGAACGGATCCTAGGGCTACTTGGGTTTTATGTTATTTGATGCTTAATTCCGCTGCGCATGGACCCGTAAAACCCAACAGTGGTATCAGAGCCCCGTTCGTATCATTAAGTTTGAATTAACATGCTAGAAAAGTAATATAAATTGTTTATATGCTCTTTTTGCATGTTCTATATGCGATAGATTAATTGTTTTTGAAACAATATGCCTAAATCGTGTTCTATTGATATTGAATTAAATCTGATAAAAGTCGTTTGCATGATTTAATTGCTCTACGAAATAGAATTGATTGAATTCTGCAAATCTGCTAAGTAGTAGTATGGTGTCACGCGACACTGCTTGCCAGTGTCACGCGACAGAGTTTGGCCTATGGCTTCTCTCAGTCGTGCGACATATCGTGACTCTGGAAGTCTATGTCATGCGACAAAACAAGCCCAATCTGGGCAGAATCAGTTTGTTGAACAATCCTGCTAATTTGTGAATGTGTTTACAATCTGATACGTTTATGTGTTAATCTGGATGCAATAAAATTGAGTTTATAGGACTATGCTAGATTAATTCAAAATTTATGCATGCTTAATTGTTTAAAATATGATTTTATTAATTATTGCAATGCATGATCAATGTGTTCTTACATGCTAAGAATTTTAATTAGATGTTTAGTTGAAACATGATATTATAGTTTCCTAATATGTTTAGATTTAGACATTAAAATTTTGATTTTATGATTGTTTATGGAAACAAGTCATAATTACGCGAAATTTAAAAGGAAACTGATTGTTTATAAAAGGTAGTGATTATGTTGCCAAATCAGAGCTGATTTCTGATTGTGCATGTCTAGGAAAGTTCTGTCGAAGGAAGAGTTGGTACTTAAGTAGTCCTTGTGGCTCACCTATCTTCCTGGGAACTTACCTGGTGCACGATTATGACTATCTTTGCTGATATGCTTATAATCTACCTTAAAGAACCTTCATTTAACTTTTAAGTTCTTTATGCCAATTCATGATTAAAACACTTGAGACCATTCGGATAGTTTTGGGTGGGCTTGCCATAGCAAGGTGCTTTGATTCTATTCGAATGCGAGCAAGATGAGGAAATGGTGGTTCCTATACGTTTAAAATGAATGAACTTAATTGGGTTATCTAAATGGTTTTGGACCCAAGGCATAAGATGAGATTAAAATATGCCTAGACATATGATGTCTTGAATAAATCTCATAAAAGATCTAAGAGTCATATATGTGATATGATTGATGTTTTCTACCTAATTAATTTAATTTTGAGCGGTTTGCCATAGCAAACTTGAAATTGAATTAAAGTTGGATCTTAGCCCATTAAATGTATAGTATGCTCATTTGCATTTGAAGGTGTATAATTTAGTGGGAGCATTTTATATAAATGCATTATACTTCTCATATGATATGTTTACTTATATGTGTTCATATTTTATGTATATCTTTTTGTAGAATAAATGGCATCAAACAATAATCACCTGTCACTGCGATCTCTCCTTGAGAAGGAGAAGTTGGAAGAGAATGGTACAAACTATATGAATTGGATCCGTAGCGTGAGAATTGTTCTCAGGCAAGAGGAAAAACTGTACGTTCTCGAGGAACCTATTCCACCTGAACCTGCTGCCAATGCTACTAGGGCAGTGAAGGACCAATATCTGAAGCACAAGCGTGACTCTACAAATGTTGGTTACCTCATGCTCTCCGCCATGTGCAAGAACCTTCAGAAGGATCTTGATCACTTGGGGACAGTTGATCTAAACAATCGACAGATGGAAATGTTCCAAGTACAAGCTAGGCAAGAAAGGTACAACACAGTTAAGGTCTTGACCTCATGCAAGATGAGTGAAGGACAAGCTGTTGGTCCCCATGCTCTTAAGTTGAAGGGCCACATTGAGCATCTTGATAGGCTCAGTTTTTCAATTAGCCAAGAGTTGGCTACCGACATAATATTGAATTTATTACCCAAAATTTTTAGTAATTTCATAATGCACTATAACATGGGTGGAATGAATAAAAACCTTTCCGAGTTAGTTCAAATGTTGAACACTGCGGAAACCAATATTGTCGAGAAGAAAATCGACCAAGTGCTAATGGTTAACAAGGGGAAGGGTTTCAAGGGTAAAGGAAAGGAAAAAGTTGCTAATCCTAAGGCAAATGTTGCTAAAACCAAAGAGGCTTCCAAGCCTAAAGAGGCTAAGCCCAAGTCCCAAGAGGACGCAATCTGCTTCCATTGCAATGAGATTGGACATTGGAGGAGAAACTGCGCAAAATACAAGGAAGCACTGAAGAAGAGCAAAGGAGTTGCTTCGACTTCAGGTATCTTTGTTATAGATATATTCTTATCTACTTCTAGTTCTTGGGTATTGGATACCGGATGTGGAACTCACATTTGTTTAAATGTGTAGGGTCTAAAGAACAGAAGGATGCTTGAGGAAGGTGAAGTGGACCTACGTGTAGGGAATGGAGCAAGAGTTGCTGCATTAGCCGTAGGAACTTATGAAGTTACTTTACCTAGTGGACTAATACTTGTTTTGAACAATTGTTATTACGTTCCAGCTTTAAGTAGGAATATTATTTCGATTTCATGTTTGGATAATGAAGGTTTTAATTTTCTTATATGTGATAAGAAATTTTCCATTTACAAGAGTGATATGCATTATTGTACTGTTGTTTCATTCAATGGCCTTTATATTCTTGATGTTGAAAATCGTGATAATGATGTCTATAACATTAACAAGAAATCTAAACCCAATGATGTAAACCACACTTACTTATGGCATTGTCGTCTTGGCCATATAAATGAGAAACGCATTTCTAAACTCCACAAAGATGGATTTTTAGACTCACATGATTATGAATCTTATGAGATATGCGAATCTTGTTTACTTGGCAAGATGACCAAGGACCCATTTACCAAAACCGGTGAAAGGGCGGGCGACTTATTAGGACTCATACATACCGATGTATGTGGGCCTATGAGTAGCGATGCTAGGGGAGGATTTCGGTACTTCATAACATTCACTGATGATTATAGTAGATTTGGATATGTTTATCTAATGAAAAATAAAAGTGAATCGTTTGAGATATTTCGAATATTTCAAAATGAGGTGCAAAACCAACTTGGCAAAACTATTAAAGTACTTCGATCCGATCGAGGTGGTGAATATTTGAGCCAAGAATTTGACAGTCATCTTAAGAGTTGTGGAATCATTTCAGAACTCTCTCCACCCGGAACACCACAATGGAATGGTGTGTCTGAGAGGAGGAATAGAACTTTGTTGGACATGGTTCATTCTATGATGAGTCAAGTTGAACTTCCTTTATCCTTTTGGGGACATGCACTAGAAACTGCTGCTTTCACTATAAACAGAGTTCCTACCAAATCGGTTCAAAAGACCCCATATGAGATGTGGCATGGAAGAAAACCTAGTATGTCTTTCATGAAGATTTGGGGTTGCGATGCATATGTCAAGAAGTTAACTTCCGATAAGCTAGCACCTAAATCTGATAAATGTTTTTTCGTGGGTTATCCTAGGGAAACCAAAGGATAATATTTCTACAACTGAAACGAGAACAAAGTGTTTGTTGCTCGAAATGGTACTTTCTTAGAAAAGGAGTTTCTTCGCAAAGGAACCAGTGGGAGTAAAATAGATCTCGAAGAAATTTGAGAACCCGAAAACAACATTGAACCAATGGTAGAAACTGAACCAAATTCACAAAGAGTTGTGGAACTGGTTCAAGATGCACAAGTTCTTTGCCGAAGTGGTAGGTCACGATCCGAACCCGAGAGATATGGATTTCTCGTTATGGAATGTGATGAAGTGGAGTTAATCGAAAACGATGAACCTACTTGCTATCAAGAGGCGATGTCCGCTCCTGATTCGGAGAAATGGCAAGAAGCCATGAAGTCCGAGTTACAATCCATGGCTGATAATCAAGTTTGGAACTTGATTTATCCACCCGAAGGTGTAAAAACCATAGGGTGCAAATGGGTCTTCAAGAAGAAGACCGACATGGATGGGAAGGTGCACACCTATAAGGCTAGGCTTGTAGCTAAGGGATATAGGCAGATTCATGGCATAGACTATGATGAAACCTTTTCGCCTGTAGCTATGCTTAAGTCTATTAGAATTTTAATTACCATAGCCGCATATTATGACTATGAGATATGGCAAATGGATGTCAAAACTGCTTTCCTTAATGGGAAGTTACTTGAGGATGTATACATGATACAACCTGAAGGTTTTGTTAATCCAGAAAATTCTAACAAGGTGTGTAAGTTGCAGAAATCCATTTATGGATTGAAGCAAGCTTCTAGGAGTTGGAATCTACGTTTTGATGAAGCAATCAAGGAGTTTGGCTTTATCAAGAACGAAGATGAACCTTGTGTATACAAGAAAATTAGTGGGAGCATAGCACTATTTTTGGTGTTGTATGTCGACGATATCTTACTCATTGGAAATGACGTTCCTGCACTACAGACTGTCAAGTCTTGGTTGGGAAAGTGCTTTTCAATGAAAGATATGGGCGAAGCTGCATATATCCTTGGTATCAAGATCTATAGAGATAGATCTAAGAGGATGATCGGTTTAAGTCAAAGTACTTACATTGACAAGGTCCTTAGAAGATTCCAAATGGAAAATTCTAAAAGAGAAAACTTGCCAATGTTGCATGGTATATATCTTAGCAAGACTCAAAGTCCTAAGACTAATGATGAGCGAAAGAGAATGAATGGTATTCCATATGCTTCGGCAATTGGGTCTATCATGTATGCTATGTTATGTACTAGACCCGATGTCTCGTGTGCTCTAAGCATGACGAGTAGGTACCAATCGGACCCCGGTGAACCACATTGGATAGCAGTCAAGAATATCCTCAAGTACTTGCGAAGAACTAAGGATGTATTCTTGGTCTTTGGAGGAATGAAAGAAGATCTTATAGTGAAAGGCTACACAGATGCTAGCTTCCAAACTGACAAAGATGATTTCAGATCGCAGTCTGGATTTTTGTTTACGCTTAATGGAGGCACTGTGAGTTGGAAAAGTTCCAAGAAAAGTACCATCGCTGATTCTACAACTGAAGCTGAGTACATAGCGGCATCTGATACAGCTAAGGAAGCAGTTTGGATCAAAAAGTTCATTAGTGATTTGGAAGTCATTCCAAGCATCAGAGATCCTATTGAACTTTATTGTGACAACAATGGTGCCATTGCACAAGCAAAGGAACCAAGGTCACACCAGAGATCCAAACACATACTTTGACGTTTCCACATTATCCGAGAGATATGTGAAAGGGAAGACGTAAAAATATGCAGAGTAGACACTGATGACAACGTGGCGGACCCATTAACTAAGTCTCTCCCGCAAGCTAAGCATGATGGTCATGTTAGGTCCATGGGTATTCGATACATGGTAGATTGGGCCTAGTGCAAGTGGGAGACTGTTAGTGTTATGCCCTAGGCCTATGATTGATAGACTTATGTGTTGACATGATTTATTATTATATGAGATGTTTATCGTTTGATTATTATATATGTTTTGTGTATTTTTTTATAATAATCTCCGTCCCTAATTATTAAGAGAATAATTAGTATAATTGTCAATGGATAATCATACGATGATTATATGCATAGAGATGCACATTGAAATTATGGGTACTTGTTAGAGAACAAGTGACTGGACTTGACCTGCATGAGATTTATGTCATGGTCAAATGTCATAATTAAATCTCATAAGGTTACTTCATTTAGTCCCTAGACCTGAGATTATCATGACCTTACATATGATGAAAGTCATGTTTGATTTTAGTCAAACGATATCTTAACACGATATTTATAAAGGCTAATTTTGGCATGATCGGATTCATGATGGGAAGGATGATAAGTCAAGATGGAATTTGTCCCTTGTAAGTATGTCAATCCAATTTGCAACCTTTTAGATGCATTTTAATGTAATAAAATTGCATTAATGGGCATTTTGGTAAATTCCCGGCCTATCCCGAGACTTCCGGAAACATTTCATAGGTTTCCCGTGAAGGAAGTACCTTTTGGTACCTTACTCATGCAAAGGGACCTGTTGGGAATAAACCTTTTTGGACCTTTTGGGTATTTAGGCCTGAATGTTCCAGAAACTGGTTTTGGCGCCAAAAACGGTTGAGGCCACCTTGTGTCACGCGACAAGTCGAGGCATGGAAAGTGGTTACGTATAGTCGTGCGACACAAGGTGACCACTAACTGCAGCCTATAAATAAGACCCTCCCCCTCTCAGAAATGGATCCCAACTTTAGCCTACTGTTACTCTGCAGAAATTGCATCGTAACAAAGCCTCCCAAACACAACTCTCTCTCTCTCCTACCTTCAACCTACCCAATTCTCTCCAATCTCAACCCATTTCTCAAACCAATTACTTGAACTCTCCTTGCATCAATTCCCTCAGGACTCCAAGGCCAGAAACAACCAATTGAAGGGTCTTGTATCTAACTGGATACAGGATTCGTGGAAGCATCAAGGGTAACGAAATCTCAACTCCCTCTTCTCTCTTCCTTTCCCTCAATTCTTCATAATTCTACTGTTTATTCCTGTTAGGATTCAGTAATCAGACTCCATCTGTCTAGATTACTGAATCCCAATCGCAATCTCTCTGTTTAATTGATCTCATCTGTGTAATTGAATTGCTATTGTTGAATATTTGCTTGAATTTGGTGTTTAAACCCCAAGGGGGTGTGGATCTATCCATATCCACACTCCCGGGGTCGATTTGTTGTTGTTTATGTATTTCATATCCGATCTAGTCAGTTAATTAGATCTGTGTTGGTAATTGTTGATTCTGGTGTTCATGGTGTAAGTCTCTGCAGATGGACTCCATATGTCACGTGACACATTGTGCCAAGGTGATCCTGTGTCACGCGACATATGTGGTCACAGGTATCATGTGTCATGCGACATATCGTGACCCATCTGCAGAAACCTTTTCTCTTGTAATCTGTTTTAGATTGTTGTATCAGGGATGTGGCCTCCCTAAATAATGGGCTCACGAGTTGTAAATCTCAATTCATATTAAATAAAATGCATGTTTACCCTATTTGTTCATTGTCAACACTTGCACACACTTTTGGATTTGCTTGGATGTTTAATTGAAAGACTCGTCTACGGACGAGGCGTGTTGGGTGAACTCTCGGTTCTTCCCAACACGTAACCTGACCTCCGAACCCGTATTTTCTCTCAAACAAAAGGTTCTCAATGTTTCCTCTTAAAACGGCGTGGCGACTCCTTATTTTCAAACCAAATTTCGGGCGAGCGCACATTCAGTGGCGACTCCGCTGGGGATTAATTGACTTTGAAAACCTGTTTTTCAAATGTTAAGTGGGTCAAGCTTTCATTAAAATTAAACATCCAATACATCCAATTTTGTGTGCATCTTTGACAACCATTTAGGGTTCATGCATTTTGTTGAATATGAGACTTGTGAGCCTTATGTGCTTTGTGGTTATCATGTTGTTCATTAGATATTCTTGTTTTGTTCTTGCCATGGAAATACAGGGGCTGATTTGATGATTGCAGAATTGTTGGTTCAGTGACCACCCAGGTCGTGCGACACCTTTGTCTCTTGATGTCCTGTGTCTCGCGACAAGGAGTGGCCACTGAACAGATACTCAGAAGGTTTGGTTTGAGGGCAGTCCCTTGGATCGAATGTGGCTCAGTTGATTATTGTTCCATGTATCTCCTGTGAGGGTGTGAGTGTGTTTTCTTTCTTTTCAAAAAAAAATAATAATAATAAAAAATCTTGTTTTGTAAATAAAAGAATATAGTCATCCGCACACTACATCACTTAGACTTAGAACCCTCGGGTGCGATTGACGGCATCGCGGACGGTGATGTACGTCGCCTACGCTTGAGCGCCTAATATCAAACCTAACCCCCTAGTGCGTTATAGGTGGCACCACACTTAAACCTTACCCACGGTTGGTTTTTGATACAATATTTTCATTACAACAAAATGAATTGTTTTTGAAACATATCGTAGGTCCTTATACCTCCCCCAAAACCTCGCATCTTGTGGGCATATTGTCAAATGCAACATGATTTCAAGTGAGGACATGTCACTTCCGTGGCGTGTTCTAAACGAGAGATCATGCCGCTTTATCAACATGCACCGACGAGAGGTCATGCCGGATTTTTCATCGAAATTCTTCGAAAAGACCTGTTATGCTGCCCAATTTTCCCCAGAAATTTGGACAACCTCTCCGTTCCATAATGATGTTAGGATTTGGTTAGGTATCATTACCCATTATATATATTTCAAAACAAGGCATTTATTGTAATTTGAATATTGCGTCCCTAGGCTTCCCCGAGGTATAGTTAGCATGAATAAAGGCTTCCCCTTTTCCAACCGTACTTAGGATTTAAAATACTAATTTATACTTGAAGATGAATAAGATTGTTTGTGTGAGTCTGGCCCATTCCTTTCCCTCTCCTCTTCCAAAAAAAAAAGAATTCCTTCAATACCTTATAAGCCCGTCTCTACCCCTGCAGCTACGGCGAGTTGGACCCGCTCATCCGTCCCAGGAGCTCGTTTGGTTCGTGTTCAAGCAGTTTCAGTTGGTGTAGAATCAGAGATGGCAGGGAACGGAGATGTATTTTCTGCTCAGTCCGCTGGAGGCTCAGTGACAATGGGTCAGCTAAGTTTGAATGATATGACCACGGAGGAATTGAGGGCGACGTTGGAAGCTGCTCTAGCCCGAGAACGTGAGGCCTGTCTATTGGCTCAGAATGCCAAGGCCCGTGAGGAAGAAGCTCATAACCGCTTTGTAGAGGCAATGAGAGCCAAAGGGATTGCAGTACTTCGTCGGGAGGACGGTTCCTATGAGGAGATCACAGAAGACAGCCACAATGAGATCGGATCCGCTTCACCTGCCCAGCCTACTCAGCCCAGTTACAATGCGATGCCTCCCCCAGTAAGCTACGCTCCACGCCCCAATCAAATGTCATCTCCTGGAATGTTTGTGAGTGACCAGGGAAGGTTCATTCCCCCATCTTCTCAAGGGTATAACCAGGTTATTCAGCAAGGTGCTAGCAAGAATGGTGGTCAAGCAGCAAATTTCTTCGATCTCACTGCCTCTCCAACTCCCAATGTCCCAGCATCGCAGTTTCAGTATGGATCTCAGTTTCAAGCAGGTTATCCCCAACCCCAGTCCAGAGCATATCCCGACAGTTTCCAGAGTGGTCAGTATCGGCTTTCAGGGAGTCAAATTTGTCAAGACAGTGTTTCAGGATATCAGCAGTTTCAGACCCAAGGCAGTGTCCCTCAGCCCGCAGTGTGTTCTCCCCTTACTCAGCACTTATATGGTTCCACTCCGTACTCCGCCCCATGCATCAGTACAGGTTTCTCTACTCTTGGTCAATTCCGAGGTCAGTCAAGGCAGTACAGTCCCCATAACCCCGGTATGCATTTTAACGGTTATGATATGTATGGAAACAGGATCCCTAGCTCGGTCAGCTTATTGGACAGTAATATTGGAATTCCCAGTACTTTTGGTCTTCCATCAGCAGCTTTACCCATCGAACCTAATTCAGACTTCCCAGTTCCTTCATCGACAGTGGCTCCCGCTATACCCCAGGTTCCAGGTTTGGCGCCAGAAGTGACAGCCTTGTTGAAGCAGATGCAGCAACAGATCGATAAGTTGACCGTGGGTTCTAGTGGTCTTAAGGTTGTGGATCCCGCTCAAGTAACGCCTTTGCCGCACAAGTTTAAAATGCCCAAAATGGATTTCGATGGTACCGCCTGCCCGAAAACTCATATAGGTACGTATGTTATGACAATGGGGGTAATGGGCTGCACTCCCGAGTTTATGGCATCCCACTTCCATCTGACTTTGAAGGGATCAGCGCTCACATGGTTTCTAGATTTGAAACAGGAGTGTCACTCCACCTGGAGCCAGATAACAGAAACGTTCTTGGAGAAGTACAAAGGCAATTTGGAGTGGCGTACTACTCGGGATGATTTAGTGGGGACTATCCAAAAGGCCGATGAGTCAATTACAGAATTTTACAAACGATGGAACGCCAAGCTTAATGAGCTATCAGAGCCGATACCCCTCCAGGACCAAAAGGACATCTTCTTGTCGTGTGTTAAGCCAGTGCTCAGGGAAGCCATAGAGAAAGGTTGGTACCCGGATCTACGAGAGATGGTGGGAATGGGAGCTAGAAGTGAAAACAGATTGTTCAATCAAACCCCGAATGCAAATGCCGGTGGTGGCAGCAGTAGTGGAGGTTACCGATACCGAGCACCCAACCCTGTTTCAGCAATGGGGCCAAGAGGAAGAGATGTGTCCAAAGACAACAGTATCAACAATCTACAGAGAGGAGGTAATAATGTGCAGAATGCAGTGAGGTTTCAGCCTATGCCGCAGCCGAGATTTGATGATTTGGGCATGTCTACAAAGGAAGTTTTCAACGGATTGCTTCGTACCGGTATGATCAAGCCATTGGAGAATTATAGTCCTGCTCGTCCTAATCCCCATATGGACGCTAGCAAGTACTGTCGATTTCACCAGTTCCCAGGGCACACCACAAATTCCTGCATAACCCTTAAAAAGATAATTCAAGGTTTGGTGGATGACAAGAAGATTGAGAAATCTCCTCGCCCGAATGTGGTCAGCAATCCTCTGCCAAGTAACAACGTGAATCTTATCGACTTCGGGCAAGACTATTTTGTTAATGTAATAGAGTTTGGGAAGTCAATAGATGAAAGTGGTAATGCTGGTTGTAATGAGATTGTGACTGATGTAATCCCATTTTCTGATGAAATGAAAGATAATTTCTGCTATGTTTTGTATCTTGATGATCTGTACGGTTTGAATAATACTGCTGATTATGACGATTATGAAGAGCATGTGGTTGCCAACACTATATCATCCATGGTTCCTAGAGATTCCCCAATCTCCTTGGAGGAACTTAGGATAGCGGCTAATGTAGAGGCGCCTTTATCCATAAATAAAATAAGGCAGGCGGCATGGCCTTATAGCACTCGTCCTGTCCCGATTACGCTAGCAGAACTCAAGGAGGCCAGCAGGGAATTTGTGATTGATGATCATCAAGATGTTAATCTGTTGAATCGGTCAGGGAGAATTTTGGGAATGAACAATTCAGATCCGTCCGAAAAAGGTAAGGTAGTTGCGGTCTCTAACCCTCAGTCCCCTCAGAATCCTTACAGATCGGCGGGAAGCGAAGAAGTCCAGGAAGACCCTATCCTAACGCAGTTAAAGAGAACACAAGCCGACATCTCCTTATGGTCTCTACTCACATCCTCCTACCCTCACAAATTAAAGTTGGAAGAGGCTCTGTCCAAAACGAAAGTGTCTGTCAACGCCACCCAAGACGAGGCACAATCGGTGATTGGAGGCTGCGCGTATGGGAACATCATTACTTTTACGGATCTCGACCTGCCTGCTTATAGTGCGAAGCATAATGAGTCTCTACATATCACGGTTCCCCTAGAAGGACGGCGGATTCCCCATGTATTGGTAGATAATGGGTCATCTATGAATGTGCTCCCTGCTAAAATGATGAGTATGTTGGACATCAATGCGCAGAATCTTAAACCATCCAACCAAACCATAAAGGCCTACGATTTGACATCTAGGGCGGTGTTGGGGATAGTCTCTCTGAATTTGATGTTTGGAGGCAAAGAGATGATGGTAGAATTTCAAGTTATCGACATTCCTGTCACATTCTCAGCATTACTGGGCAGACCCTGGATTCATGAAATTGGAGCGGTAGCCTCCACTCTTCACCAGTGTTTAAAATTTGTGCAAGAAGGAGTGCTGACAACCATTTATGGTGACAGCGTTATGATTGGGGAAACCAGCACCAACACCTTACCAGTAATGGAGATCAAGCTCAACCAGGAAAATCCGATGCTCAGTGGATTCACAATAGAGAAACCTAAAGGGCAGGTCTGCACCATAGATCTGACGACATCTTCCGACAAGATTCCTCCTGTGTTGAAAATGCTAAGAGGTATGAGCTATATCCCTGGTCTAGGGCTGGGAAAACGCCAACAGGGACCGTATAGGCTTGTGTTGCTAGAAGCCAAGAGAAACAAGCAAGGCCTGGGATATGCCGTGACTAGAGAAGATAAGGCGTATGACAAGACTGAAGCTTTTAAAGAAAAGATGACCTCAGCAGCTAGTAAGAGGTACAAGAGGCCCGAGATGTGCCCGTACAGTTGGTCTTTGAACAAGCATTTTGTCAAAGAGGATGGAGATATGTTCGTTTGCCCAGAACCAAGACTGAACCAAACGGAAGAAAGAATGAGAACAAGCCAGAGGTTCACTAGCAGCCAAAGTCCGATAAAGGAAATGTTTGATTGCTTGCCCAAAAGGCCAGGTGTGACCGCCACTTACGAGAACAGCTACCATTTCTGGGGGTCTGATCATGTGAACCAGTTCGAAAAGCTTGCTTTGGGCAAACCCACAATATGCAAAATCCGCGGTGCTGACCCTGTGGATATTGATGGTGATTTGGCAGATTTGTTTAAAGAGCAGAGGCTGTCAGAGCCTGGGGATGTTATGTTTTTGACAGAAGTATCTGCAAAAGAGGTGTTTGTGGCTAAGGAGCCGGGTGATTTGATTGACTTTTCCTCTGATAGCGAGGTGGTGGCTATGCTAGAATTTGAAAAGGAGCCAGTTGTGGAGCTAAACAGGTTGGAGACTGTTGCAGAGAAACCGTTACAGAATTGGACTTCGTTCCGAGGACCGGTCGCCGACAGGGAGACTATGATTGAAAAGCTTGGGCTCAAGCCTCGTCCTTGTCCCTCCGAGTCTAAATTTGTTTCTCGTGTCTTGAGTCGGTCTCCTGAATCTCTTGTTATTGAATTCGAGTCTTCCGATCGGTCTGATGTCCTCACGACAGAAGACCGTCTTCGAGTTGTAAACGCTGTTTTTCCCTATGCTTTGAATAAAATGGTTGACCTTTCTGAGTATCCCGTGATTGCAAATCTAACAATTGAACGCTTAACAAAAAATAATCATCAAGATTTAAAAATAATTAAGCCTAATTCAATTGAAGATAGTGCAGACTTAATAGACGAGCAAATTTTAGAAAATGATTCAAAAACGGGTTTGCGAACAAAGGAAAGCCGGGCCCAAGTGCCGATGAGGTATTGACAACGGTGAACTCTGGGACATTTGAAGAACCCAAAGAAACATAGATTGGTAGCTTCTTCTCCGGAGATGAACGGGTTGCCCTGGTTGAATTGCTTAAAGAATATATGGACGTTTTTGCTTGGTACTACAAAGATATGCCTGGCCTGGATACTTCTATCGTAGAGCACCGGATTCCTCTAGATCCAGAAATTAAGTCGAACGCATAAGTTGAGGTGGATAAAACCTGAGTGGTCCTTGCAGGTGAAAGAAGAAATTGAAAAACTCCTACGGGTGGGCTTCATCAAAGTGATTGAATATCCGACTTGGCTGGCAAACATTGTAACAGTCACAAAAGCAAACAAAAAGGTTCGGGTCTGCGTAGATTTCCGAGATCTTAATAAGGCTAGTCCCAAAGATGACTTCCCTTTGCCCAACATTGATATGCTAGTAGATGCAACCGAAAACTTCGAGGTCAAGTCCTTCGTTGATGGTTTCGCAGGTTACAATCAAATCAAAATGCCTGAGGAAGATCAAGACAAGACAGCGTTCACAATTCCATGGGGTACTTATTGTTACACAGTAATGCCGTTTGGTCTGAAGAATGCTGAGGCTACCTATCAGAGAGCCGTCACCACCCTGTTTCACGACATGATCCACAAGGAGATTGAAGTGTACGTAGATGATATGATTATACACTCGAAAGGGTCAGATGGACAGCATTTCATTGATTTGAGGAAATTCTTCAACAGACTCCGAGAGCACTCCATGAGACTAAATCCAGCTAAGTGCACCTTTGGGGTTATTCGAGGTAAGGTCCTAAGGTATATGGTCACAGAACGCGGCATCGAAGTAGATCCCAGAAAGGTCAAGGCAATCGTTGAAATGAAGCCGCCCAGAACTGTCTCCGAAGTGAAAGGATTCATGGGTCGTCTACAATACATCAGCAGATTTGTCAACCAACTGACCTCCATGTGTGAGCCGATCTTTAAGCTACTAAAGAAGAATCATGAAGTGGTTTGGAACGAGGAATGCCAACTGGCCTTCGAGAGGATCAAAGCTTACCTTGTCAATCCTCCCATTCTCTGTCCGCCCCACGGGAGCAAGCCTTTACTGCTATACTTGACGGTCACAGACACAGCCACTGGGGCTATGCTAGCACAAGAGAAGAAGAATTCAAAGATTGAGAACGCCATATACTTTGTTAGCTGCAAATTCCAAGGTAGCGAGTTGAACTACTCTGCCCTCGAGAAGACATGTGCGGCTACGAGTGCAGGTGGTCGGAAAGCTAAAGCACTATATGCTTTATCCCACACTTTGTACACTTGGTCTCCAAGATGGACCCAATCAGTATCTGTTCCAAGGTGACAGAGGTAACATCTCTACCCAGTTGGCAAAGTGGACTTTCTTCTTGGTGAGTTTGATATCAAATATGTGATCCGGAAATCTATCGAAAAGGACGGGCTTTGGCGGATCGGTTAGGCTGACTTCCCGATCTGAAGCTTAGAGGACCGGATCTCCAATTTCCGGACGAGGGGATTCTTGCTATAGAAAATGGCAACCGGTGGCAGTTATTCTTTGATGGAGCAGCAAACAAAAGAGGTAACGGCATCGGGATGGTACTAGTAGATCTGAATGACATGCATACCCCCATAGCTATCAAGCTGAACTTCTCGGTTACCAACAATGCCGCCGAGTACGAAGCTTGCATAGTTGGTCTAGAGGCTGCCCTCGAGCGACACGTGGAAGAGTTAGAAGTATTTGGTGATTCCCAATTGATAATCAATCAGGCCGCCAACAAATGGAAAATTATAGATCCGTGTCTCCAGAAGTATCATGCCTACATCGCAGAACTCGTCGGTTAGTTCAAGAAAGTGTCATTCCAGTTCCTGCAGCGAGACAAGAACAGATTTGCCGATGCCCTAGCTACTCTGGCCTCTTTGGTAGAAATCCCAGAAGGAAAGTCGATCAAACCGTTCAGGGTCGGTAGGCGAGAAAATCCTGCATATTGTTGTGAAATTGAGATCGAAACCGTCGGTGAGCAGGTGGTACAACGGATCTTTCAATATCTCAAGCATGGTGAAGCATCCTTCCCTGTTGACAAAGAAGGAGACTTAAAGGGTGTACATGCCAAAAGCTTGCAAGCTCTAAAGAGACTATCAGCACAATATGTCATACTTGGCAATGAGTTATGGAAGAAAAGGGAAGGTTGCCCACTCCTACTTTGTATCATCAAGGAAAAGGCCCAAAGAGTAATGGAAGATGTTCATAACGGTGCCTGCGGACCTCATATGAACGCTCGATCCCTTATGCATAGCATTATCAGACTGGGCTACTTCTGGATCACTATGGAGACGGATTGCATCCAGTTTGTGTGGACTTGTGATAAATGCCAGCGATTCTCCAACCTTAATCATATCCCTCCTCATGATCTCTACTGTATGACAACTCCCTGGCCCTTCGCAACATGGGGAATTGATGTCATTGGGAAAATAACTTCACCCGGGAGCAATGGACACTCATTTGTATTGGTTGCGGTAGATTACTTCACAAAGTGGGTAGAAGCTTCGTCTTACAAAGTGCTCATAGCCAAGAAGGTCGCTCGCTTCATAAAGGAACAGATCTTCTGCCGCTACGGAGTCCCAAATGAGATTATTTATGACAATGGAACCCATTTCGAAGGAGAAACTGATCGATTACTCACTGAATACAGGGTCAAGCGCCATAAATCTTCACCATACAGACCGCAGACGAACGGTCTTTGTTGAGGCTGCCAATAAGAACTTGGAGAGAATCATAAAGAAGATGGCCGAGCGAGGAAGGGATTGGCCAGAGAAGCTGCATTTAGCATTATGGGGCTACCGCACTTCAATTCGAACTGCCACCAGTGCTACTCCATACGCTCTGACTTACGGAATGGAGAATTTGTCATGCCTATTGAATTAGAAATTCCATCCCTCGGGGTTTTGCTCGAAAATGAAGTGAATGAGATTGAATGGCTCCAAAGTCGATACAATGAATTGGCTCTGTTGGACGAACGCTTGAGACTAAAAGCCATGGAGCATAACCGGGCGTACCGAGGAGAAGAATGGCCCGTGCTTTTGACAAGAAAGTGAAACCCGGGGACATCAAGGTTGGTGATCTCGGTCCTTAAGATGAAGCCCTCGAATCGGAAGCGTGCATTGGGCAAATGGGCACCTGTTTGGGTCGGACCGTTTCTAGTGAAGAAAATATTCTCCGGAGGAGCTATGCAACTGACAGACTCTGATGGCAACCCATTTCTGCACCCCGTCAACGGCGACAAGTTGCGGAGGTATTATGTATGATCGAGTCTTTTCCCCCTCTATAAAAAAATAATTAAAAAAAAGAAAAAAAAAGGCGCAACAAAATTGTCCCAGATGAGACTGAAAACCTCTCAAAAGGCAGTCCATGCAAAAATAAGGGACGCGCCCGGTGCTAAAGAATATACCCAGCTAGACCGAAAACCCTAAAAAAGGGCGGTCTAGGTAAAAAACAGGGTCGCACCATGTCCCCCTTCTATCTTCCCCTTTCTTAAACACGAATTTTATTGAGTCGAACTACGGAGACCTGAGCCCCTTAGTTCTCTTACAAAAGGGGAACGTAGGCAACCACTTGTGGTTCGGTCTAAAATTGCTGCAAAATCTCTTATCCTGCCAAAATGTGTTTTGGTTACAGTTCCAAAGTTTTTCAAAGGTTCATTCTGAGTTAATATTCTTTTTGATGAGTTCAAGCACGGCCTGCTTTTGACTCAAAGAACCTGCTGCGAATAAAAGTAATAAATTTTCAACATCTATCAAGTCTGCATTAAGCAATCAAAGGGTACTCAGTTTCCATACAAATAATTCCTACTCTCAAAACACAAAATAAAAGAGTCCCCTGTCTCTCAGAAAAGTGTCTAGAAATTCGTCCCCGCTCCCGAACTCGCTCCTCTGTCCTTCCTCTTCCTCGGTCCCCGGGAGGTCTTTGGCTTAGGAATGTCAAATAAATCGGTTTGAGCCCATCCCAATTCAGGAATAACGCGCGCCGGTGGTTCAATCAGACCAGTCTCCCTCAAGGCGGCCCTAGAAATCCTCTCTCGTCTCAATGCCTCTCTGCGAGCCATCACCTCTGGGTCATCCCTTAAAGCAGCCCTCCGGATCTCTTGTCTTCGATAGTCCTCAGCAGCATCGCCGGTAATATTGTCTGGGTTTCCCCGTGCCTCCGTATCCCTGAAAGACCGACTGGATGGATAATCTGCTCCCAAGTATTCCCGGCGGCGAGCCTCTATAGCCAATTGTGCAGGACCCTGTTGCTCCTCATACCAAACCAGATACTTTGTGGTCAGAAATGTAAACCCTCTGGACTGCCGAAGAAGCACACGAGTGGGAAGAAAACCCTCCAGAAAGGATCTGCTGAAGAACTGTATAACCTGGGGCTCGGTCATAGACATCGGAACAGCATCGGTCACCAGTCTCTCCCTCAAAGCTCGGACAATCTGCTGAGGGTACCTATATTGTCTGCTCACCAATGATGGGACACAGAAAGAAGATACATGCAAGCCTGGCAGTCTGACTACTACTGATCCATCCTGAATGTCTCTCATGGTCTGTAAATTCCAGGCAGGAATCCAAAAGCTCAGATCAGTAGTCCCGTACCGTGACAATCTCATCTGCCAACTGTCAGCAGCCTCGTCCCTCAGCACTTTGCGTTGTCCCGTCACCCAAGGCATAGCAATTTGACCCGCTGGAAGTGTCATAATCAAGCGTAACCTCTCAGAAAGCCACAAAGACAACAAGATGGGGCTGCCTACTCCCATGAAGTCTGATCCCCCTGCCAGCCTGTCGATGCCATGATAAGTCTCAGCCAACAACAGTGGTACAATGTCCATCTCCCCTTGGCCAGATTTAATTTGATGAAGATCTATACCCCGGTCACCCCTCAGTTGCCTGACAGTCTCCAGCAACGCACTTGAGCAGACTCTGGCATATCCGCAGAAATAGTAATCCGACAGAGTGAACAGCATGTATATATCCAAAGAGGTAGAAAGGTTAAATAGTTCAGGACGGGACAAGCATAACCTAGCCATCCAAGTCAAGTCTATGGACCCACAGGCCAGAATCATAGACGACACCTGATCAGCTGGCAAGTGAAGGAAAGCTGACAATTGCT